>CAUYSK010037379.1:0-11922 GCA_963575035.1 Avahi laniger
ATGGGAGAGCAGCTATTCTGATTCTTTTTAAAGAAAAGGCTGTACACCACTCCACAAAATTGGTCAATAACCAGATGACTTGTCTCTGTTTACCTTAGCCATATGTTCTTTCCCCAACTGGGAATTATCCTTAGTATTCTAAATTAACACCCTTTGTTTATTAAAATTTAAAAATATAAAAATAAGGTTTTTGAAATTCTATAAACTATATGTGTGTGGGATGTGTGTTAACCTACCAATTTCTATTTTATTTCAAAAATCTTCATTTGTATTTTGTTTTAATTCTTAACACCATTTGGAAACTTGCTGTTAACATTGACCTTGCGGCATGTGCACATACTCAGAAATAAGCCTCAGTAAGATGTGCATGAGACTATCTTGATTGAACTAATAAAAATTAAATCAAATAAAAAAATATAAGTTTTCTGTTTCCCCAGCCACATTTCCATTGTTTAGTAGCCATGTGCATGGTTTACTGGCTATTGTACTTCGCAGCACAGATATAGAACATTTTTATCGCTTCAGAAACTTCTGAAGCGCTCTGTACAGTTTGAGTTTCTATGTATAACAATGCCTAGAGAGGTTTTTAAACCAAGTCTCCCAAAACATAAAATATTTTGAAGAAAATTACTGATACCACTCTGTGTAATACAATTAATATGGGATTTATTTTAGAGGCATTTCTTGGTTTTGAGCAAAACCATTTTATACAGTGATGTTCTTTCCCTGTCTCTCATGGATTCAATTGCTTTTTATATGTCCAAGGGCTAGTGAGTATTTATGTAGTCTTTCCTGACAGCCAGCAATTTACTTGCTGTGAGGTTGCCCTCTGTATCCACGGTGGTTTGAGAAATCATTGAAATCTTCCACTAATTTTTACTCCAATACTTTACTTGGAAAATTTTTTAAAAATATTGGGAAAACAAAAATGGCAATACTCATCCCAAAATATGCAGGATTCATAACTGTAATTCAACTGGGACAAGAGGGAAGTGACCTGTAACCAAACCTAAAGGTCTCAAATTGAATTTTATTCAGGACACAATGGTGTCAGTAGATATACACAAGTCGGCAAGTATTTAGCTTCAGTTGCATGGTATTCAAGTCAAGACAGGACAAACTCAGTGACGTAGCACAGGACAGGTTAATCCGAGGTCTCTCAGTGACTCTGTACCCAGCTGCTCCCATCCTGTGATCCCACTACTGTAATCTGTGGCCATCACTGGATGCACAAGAGAAGCCAGAGGAGCTCTCAGCTTATGTATCTCTGAAGCACATCCCATTATCCACAGCCCAGCTCCATGGCCACCAAGCTATATACAAGGAAATCCATTTTTTCTCACTGGCTGTGAAGAGGAAACGTGTACTATGCTATATCACATTGTATCTGCCACAGTGTGCCCACACAGAAAATCTCCAGATATTTTCCTTTGATTTCGCACACGGAGAACCCCCTCAGCCTTCCCTAAAGGAGACAATCCATCTAGCCACTGCATCCAGCTTAGAGTCCAGGATGTCAGCACGGTGCACATTAACCTGCATATGATCTACGAATAGCTCCTCTTGACCTGGCAATCTTTGGGTTAAAAATGGAAGGTTTTGGCTCCCTACATGTTCTTCCAATATAAAATATTGGAACACAGACCACATCCAAAGAATACTAATAGAGGCACAAAGCAGCCAATGCTTCATAGCAATGTTTATATCCCTCTGGCAGAATTTGTGCAATCTCCACTCCCCCATTCAGGCACAGGGGAGGTTCCTTAGATAGGCCCTGATCTTGCTTTCTAGGAGGAACATCCTGGTTCCTTGTTCTTAATGGGTCTTGGCTCATATTCCAGGAGACTCTTCCTTATTTGTTATCCTGTTTGGCAACATCTGGAGTCAGGGGTGGAAAACATGCTGTGACTGAAGGCCATCCACAGCCTTTGTAGTCTGTCTCATGTTCATAGAAGGAGGGAAACCCAGTGGTTTGCTTTAAGTGTCAAACGAAGGTCTTCTTAGTATAGGCTCATGAGCTCTTTGTCAATATAATTCTCCGGTAACTTAGTAGGCTTCTAATCCATTTGTCTTCAGCTAATTCCATGTACTAGTAACTACCATTAACATTCTTTTTAGACATAGTTCTAAACGTATGGTGACAACCTTCGGGTTATAGGAAACAGTGAGAGGGACAGCCATTTCTTCAGTCTGACCTTCTCCCTGAGTCCCTTGATTCAGCTGAGAACCTTTACCGAATCTTTGTTATTCAAAACCTTATTTAAAATCTTTAGAAGCAGTAAATTTTCTAAGTTTTCAAGGCCTTGAATCTCAGGATGTAATCTTTCTTTTCTTGTCTGCTTGCAAGCTAGATAATTCCTTCCTGGGCTCATCTCTTTTTTATAATACACTGCCAATTTAACTAATGGTTGTGAATATGCGCTACTACAGTTCTGTTTTCCAGCCCTTCCCCTAGAGCTACAAGCTGAGAAGATGCAAAGTCTATCTTTCAAGATATAGTAGATGACAGTATTTTTAAAATATTTTACATAACATGGGCCACTATTTCTTCAGTCTCTTAAATCAGTTTTTTTGCTGCTTGTCATCCAAACGCTAAGCAAATGGCAAATATTTCAGGTTGTTGTTACAGTGGCACCTCACTTCCAGTACTAAATAAGTTATCGGTCAGGGTTTGATCAAGTTCACAGAAACCTTTCTAGGAATTTCAGGTAGGAACAGTTCTAACGCAACATTGGAAAGCTGGGGAAATGAAGATCAGTGGCCACCTGCAGGAAGTCCTTAAGGCACCTGGCACGTTGCCACCAACTGTGACCATGTTCGCGACAGGCCTGAGCTGGAACCTAACCCCAGGACCTGCCTTTGCCCCGGCATCTGCTCTCTGCTAGAACATCCGTCCCTCCCTTCAATGTCATTACTGAAGATTACAGATGGATCACAATCCATTCATTCTCATTAGTTCTGGCAAGACTGCTTAATGCTAGAGCTCTTATAGCTCTGCCTTTTTTTTTCTTTATTAATTTCATTGTTGATTTTTGGTACAATGTTGTATAGAAGATCTTTAGAACTTATTCATCACTTAAATAAAATGTTATGTCCATTAATTAATAATTCCTCATTTCCCCCAACCCCACTGCCAGCCCCTGGCAACTATCATTTCATATTTGATTCCATGAATTGGACTATCTTAGACACCTCATATAAGTGGAATTTTGCAGTATTTATCTTTATGCAAGAGGCTTATTTCACTTAGCCTAACGTCTTCCAAGTTCATTCATGTGGTAAATGGCAGGATTGCCTTCTTTTGTAAGGCAAAGTAATATTTCACATAGAAATACATACACCATGTTTTTATGCATTCATCTAAACAGACATGGTAGGCTGCTTCCATGTCTTGGCTACTGTGAATAGTGCTGCAATGAGCACAGAAGTGCTAATATAATTTCTCTTTGAGATCCTGATTTTGATTCTTTTGGATAATTATCAGAAGTGGGGTTGGTTAGCACTTGGATGAGAGTGCAACTCTGTCTTTAAACCAGATCTCTTTACCTCTCTGTGGTCTTCTCTCATTTGTATTTACTCTACAAGCACAACATTTGTCTGAACTGGTGACTTCTTATCCTGAGAAGGGACCCCACCCATTTAAGCAGCTCAGTGGCGTGTCCTCTCGGCAACAGTAGCAGGGCCCCTGGTTAGTGGTCAGTCTTATATGAGTTACCATTTCAGAAATAGGTAGATAACAAAGGATGAGTTCACTTTCTTGATGAGACAAGGAAATTATAACTTCCACAAAATGAAGTATTTTCTTCATGGTTAATCTGATTTTTGCCAGTTGGTGGCTGTTTGGAGTTCACAGCAATATTATCCCTAGAAAGACTAGCACTTTCTAGGGATGAGGGACTCGTGAATAGAATAGAAAGAGAGAGAGCTGGTGACCTGGTCCTTCCTCTATCCCAGCCCCTTGGTGGCTTGTACAGAGAATTCAACCAGAGTAAAATATCACAAGGATCTTCTTATAAAAGTATTTTTAAAAAGTGATGGAGAGGAGCATTCCACCAAGGAACTGTATACAATCTTTACCTCCTCATATCCTAGAATAGTAACAAAATACCCAGTCTTTATTCCACAGGCTTCACCATAACGGAGGCTTTAGGTGTTGTGGTTAAAATTCAATTGCATTTCTATCATGAGTCTTTCTCTGACATTTCATACTGTACAAAATTATAGATCTTTCTACATGTTAGGGGAAAAAAGAAACATCATAGTCATCTTATAGGCAGCCACAATTTTACTAGGGAAATAAAGTACAAAGAATAAACAATGAAACATCACTGAGAGAACCCTAATGATGTTTGACAACCTTCCAGAAGACAGAAGAAGCATTATCCAAGACAGAACTGAAAACCAACAAACAGGTATGCTGCTCTGCTACAGTAACTGTTCAGGCCTCCCAGAAATAAATCTGAATTAACATGTAATTGTTGGTTTGTTCTCTGCTAAGTTTTTTTCTGGAAACGAATATGAAAAAGGGCTTTTGTTATTACATTTCTACTTTTGAAAACTGCACTAATAATCCTCCCTCGTCAAAATGCAAACCAATACATTTTTAAGCATAAAAATGAGAAAAGAAAGAAAACTATATAAGGGATTCCAAAGAATGAAGGGTACAGTGAAAATGAATGAGCTTTTCCCTTTTATCCCATTCTATAATATGAGAGCAGAGAGACACTCAATGAAATTAGTAGGCAGTAAATTTAGATCTAATAATAGGTACTACTTTATCAGTTGGCTGTATGGAATTCTCTGTGGCAAGAGGTCATGAGATGAGTACAGTGGCTGGATTTTTAAAAGGGCTGGATTATTTTGTTTCCATTAATAACTTCCTGAGTTTGGGAAGCAAAGATAATGAGAAATTTAATCTGATCACTTGCATGTTGAGAGCATATTATGAGAGTCCTCAAACTTGGGACTTACTAGTAAATGATATAAAATATACTTTTATTAAACTATCTAAAAACCAATGGGGATTTTTTTTCATTCATCATCTGCCTTCCGTGGTTGTGAACAGAGAAATGGAATAATAACTGGAAATTTTGTACATTGACTCAGCTAAAATCCCAAAGATACAATTAGGCTCCTTTATCTGTCTCAGCATTGCTCTGAACAAGTGGGAGACAATAACTGCTTCTTTAGAAATATTTTATATAAATGCAAATCAGACAGGCAGTTAAAACTATTTTCTGAACATCTACTTATGCCCTGGGCACTGTTTATGGGTAAAAAAGTAGCCATGGTGAACAAAGTAGCGCAAGCCCTGTCTTCAGGAAGCATTCAGCATAAGGGAGAAGGCAGATATTTTTTTAAACTCAAATGCAAATAAACCCAAAATGCAGGGTTTCTCTTATTCTAGTCTTAGAGATGTGATTGAATAATTCAAACATAATTGCTAACCTAGCCTTCTCTGTAACAGTGAAAGGAATAATTAGTCTCATCACCCTGTCTGTTAGAACCTGAGTTTATCACACTAAACATCAAGAATACTACTATCCTTAGGTTGTTTCCATATCTTAGCTATTGTGAATAATGCTGCCAGGAACATGGGAGTAAGGATATTTCTCTGACATGCTGATTTCAGATCCTTTAGATATATAATCAGAGGTGGGATTGGGAGCTCTTATGAATGGATAAAGAAAGTGTGGTATATCATACAAAGAAATATTATTCAGCTATAAAAAGGGAAGAACACCTGCCATATAAGACAACATGGATGAACCTTGAGGACATTATGCTAATTAAAATAAGTCAGACACAGAAAGACAAATACTGCAGGATCTCACTTATTGTGGAATCTAAAAAAGTTGAACTCACAAAAACAAGTAGAACAGTGGTTGCCAGGGACTTTAGGGTGGGGGAAATGGGGAAATGTTGGTCAATGAGTACAAACTGTTGGTTATAAAATTAATAAGTTCTGGGGATCTAGCATATAGCTTGGTGACTATGGTTAATAATGCTGTATTATATACTTGTAATCTGCTAAGACAGCTGATCTTAAGTGTCCTCACCACACACACCCAAATGAAAACTATGAGGGGTGATGGATGTGTTAATTAGTCTGATTGTGACAATCATTTCATAACATACATGTGCATCAAATTATCACATTGCACATCTTAAAGGTATATTATTGTCTTCATTTCTCAATTACACCTCAACAAAGCTGGGACAGGGAAAGAATAATACTGGATATAAAGGAAATACCTTCACCCCAAAAGCTATGTACTTCACAATGTTTCCAAAAGTGGGTGCATGCTTTTGCTGATAATCTTATACTATCGTGTTCCACTGCATACGCAGAAAACAGTGAAATGGTTTGTGTGGCTACATCTTAAACCCATTTTTTTTGTTTACTCATTAAATGAGCAAATATTTATATTGAAGTAGGATTAGGACCAGAGTAGGAGATGAAGCATGTTTGCAAAAATGTAATAGAGATGGATACATTATTGAAGGCTTTATATGCCAACCTGAAAGTTTTGGAATTTTTCTTACAGGTACCCTGTAAGGATTTCATCTGGGCAATGGTTCTGTTAAATATACATTCACAAAATATCACTCTGGTGGAAGTGTAGATCTACCCAAGAGGGAAGACAGAAAGATTTGTTTAAAAGCTATTTCAGTATCTAGAAGAAATGGTGAGGATATGAAATATGACAGTGTTGATGAAAGAATAAACAGAAGGTGATGTCTTCACGTGACACTAGACAAATGACATCTGCAGAATGTTGTGACAAATTGAATATGGGGAGGGGGTTAAAAGGAAGAAGTTTTTAGAGTAACACCAAGGGATCAAATAATGCTGTGATTTGAGACATAAAAAAGGTTCTCTGACTTGTCTGTATGTCAAAATCACCTGTGTAGTTTTATAAAAGTACAGATGTCCCTGACACATCCCTAGATATTAGGAAATAGTAGGACTTGCGTGGAGGCCAGGCACTTGATTTTTTCCCAGTCCTCAGAGAGGAAACTGCTAGGGAGCCAGGACTGGGAAGCACTGAGAGAGGGAACGGAAGAGAACCTGCTGATTTGGCTAGTGAAGGAGAAAGAAGACGAGGCTTTTGTTCTTTTTTTAACAGAACACTGTCTAGTTACTTGTGGAAATGAAAGTCCCTAGGAGGAACTGGGTCTCTTCCATGTTATGTGCCAGCCCAGGGACTGATGCACAAGGATTTCTTGGAAGTGTCGGTTTAGTTAAAGGAGTGAATTGTTAATCAGTAGGCAAATAAAAACACAGGAGTAGATTTTAAAGTAAAGAATTGACATGTCCTTATGGGAAGAGGATGGGCTTTGCAAACAGGAGGACATGATCCCAACTTCCAGTTCCGCCATTCGCTGGCTGTGTGGCTTGGAGCAAGATTCTCAATCTCCCTGACATTTGGTGTCCTCAACTTTGAGAGAGAATATTGTTGCATTTTCAATGCCTAAAAAGAACTAAATTATTAGCTGGACACGGTGACATGTGCCTATGGTCCCAGCTGCTTGGGAGGCTAAGGCAGGAAGATCACTTGAGCCTAAGAGTTTGAGGTTACAGTGAACTATGATGATGCCACTGTACTCCAGCCCAGGGTGACAGAGTAAGACTCTGTCTCAAAAAAAAATGTTAATCAAATAATTAG
The DNA here is from genome assembly GCA_963575035.1 of Avahi laniger. NCBI lineage: Eukaryota > Metazoa > Chordata > Mammalia > Primates > Indriidae > Avahi > Avahi laniger. The sequence continues at coordinate 7,671 of CAUYSK010037379.1, forward strand.
TTTTACAAAGAATTAAATTTATATTGATATATATAAATGTAGTAATTAATATATCAATCACCTAGAATTGAGTATGAACTCAGTAAATGGTAATTATTGATATGCTATGTCAATAATTTGGTAAATTATTGATATAATATTGGTAAATATTGATGTACTAGAGAAGAAAAGACAAGGATTTGAAACCAGAGAAAGCTGGATATAATTTTGCAAAGTATTGAGATAGGACTTCAGCATTTTTTATTTTCTCAGCGTTCTTTGGAAGCTATTTTGCTACTAGTTAAAATATTCTTAAGGGAAATTGTATACAGAATTAGGTGAGCGCCAGAGATGAAAAGTTCACATCAAAACAAAATGTTTAAGTAAGAAAGGAAAATGAAAACAATAGAACGCTTTGAAAGGATCACACAACCTGGGTCAAGCATGCTCACCAAACAGCCAGGGCATTGCTACACTAATTGTGAGATTGCGTTTTGCTCCGTGTTTAATGAAGTAGCCTTACAATGTTAGAACATAAAAATAAACGTTTTAAGGTATTCATTTTAATACAATCAATGATCCATTTGTTCAAGGCTTCCCCTCCACTGGAGATCTTTAAAAGTTTAGATGGCGCATCACAGAGCCAGCTAACTAGAAAGGTCACCCTCCTGCCTTCCCACCTCTCTTGAATAGTCACTCTCTGGCTTTTCTACTTTTTTTTAGGAACTTATATTTGGCCAAAATTTTTGTTCTTTAGAAATTTTACCCTAATTACTTTCACAAATTCATTTTCCTGAAACTCCTGCAGGTAGACATATACATAGCACTTTAATGTCTCAGCAGCCTGCTCAAAAGTGAGAACTTTTCTGTTTTTCTACATCACAAAAAACAGGTAGTTTTAATCTTTAAGAAAATTGGAACCAGTGCCTGCGTTAGTTAGACGCTCCAAAGGCAGGGGGACACATACCTTACTCCCTGTTGCCTTCCAGCAAAGCTGGTCGGTGCTGCCATTTTATTTCAGTTGAAGCTAAACTTATCCTTATATGTCATCCTAATAATTATTAATTCATTAAATCATCAAGCCATTTTAAAATCAAGAGTTTGGAGTTGAATATATAATATTTTGTAAGTTTAAGAGCTTGCAACAATGAATTCATAAAGGATGGGTCTATGTTTTCAAGAAAAGCAGAATATTTACCAAAAAACAACTGATTGCGCTTATATTCACAAACATACACAAGTGCATGCATGTGTGTACACGTATAAGTGTGTGTGTTTTTCCAATACAGAGATCAAATATATTTTTTTTTAATTTTCCCTGAGTTGTTGCCACTCCAATAATACTTGAGATTGCCAGTGCAGACCTAAGGCCAAGAGCTATAGTCAGGTCATTCTCCAGTAATGTAATCAGGAAAGGTAAGAGGAAGTCACCTAAGGCTACACTATAGTAAGTGCTGAGTCCACCACTTTCATGGCTAAGCATGAAACAAGGTACCAACTTCAACAGGAAAGATGGGTCTGAGTTTGAACTTGAGTTCCCCAAGCCACATAGAATCAAAATTCACCCTCAGCAAGGCATGGTGGTGTGCACCTGTACTCCCAGCTACTCAAGAAGCTGAGGTGGGAGGAGGATTGCTTCAGTCCAGGAGTTCAAGGCCAGCCTGGGCAACATAGTGAGACTCTGTCTCTAAAAAAAAAAAAAAATATTTAAAAAAGAAATCCTCAGTTAGTCAACCTTTGATTCAAGGTCATCAAAATAATTGCCTCTGGCTTACTGATCTCATTTCTACATGGTTTGTCAGTGTTTAAGACCATGACTTCCTTGCTTTGTTCTTCCAGTTTAGTCCAAAACTGTACTCTAATTAAGCTACCCTATGTGTCTGTTCCAGCAGAAGAACTTTAGAAGAGGGGCAGAGGGCCACAGGGGACATGCACATTGGCTTTGGAATTTGGCAGACTTGCCTCATACCTCAAATCTACTAAAGGCTGACTCTGTGGCCTTAAGCAACTTGCCTGATTTCTGACCCTTATTATCACATCTTTAAAATGAAAATAATAACAACTGCACAGTTGTTTTAGGATTAATTTATATAATCTACACATATGGTCAATAAATTCAAGCTATTATTATAAAAACAGGTCACCCATTCATTACCTGATGGGTGTTTGAAGATCAGAAATAGGTTAATTTTTAAAAACCAGGCTAAACTAGTGCTTCCATGGTAATACACACACACACACACATATATAAATATCCTAGTGACATAAAGATCTCTAAAGCAATTATCCCACACATTGCTATCACTTTTTAAATTGTAGTGGTTTGCAAACTACAACATGTAGACCAAATCTAGCCTGCACTTGTTTTGTTAATAAAGTTTTATTGAAGCAGTCACACCAATTCATTCATGTATTGTCCGTGGCTGCTTTGGTGCTATAATGGCAGGGTTAAGTAGTTGCGACACAGCCCATATAGCCTACAAAGCCTTAACTATTTCGTTTTTGGCCCTTTACAGAAAAGGCTTGCTAAGCCCTGGTTCAGAACATCAGAATAAAACACTTCCATTATTACAGAAAAAACTTCTAGTAACTTTTGGCCACATTTATAATTGAAATATTATCCCAAGTAGCAATGCTGCAGTCACTTATTGGGGTTGACGACCTGAGAAAGACATCTGTGGGTGAGTTGGGATGTGAAGGTCTCCAGAGATACCTAGAGAAGACAAAAATCTGGCAGCAAAATGATAATATGGGAGGAAGGGACAGAGAAAAGGGTTGTTACAACAAATGACAAAAACTCAGTTTTCTTCCCCTGGAAAAATAAACTGCTCTAAACAGGGCCAAGGCGAGGGTGAAGAGACTAAAGATACTCACCTTGAGCATGAAATTTAAGGAAGCATCAAAAACCAAAATCAAGACAAATAATATTTTATGTAATATTTTTAACAATCAAAATGAATGCAAATAAATAAATCCATGATGATAAAATACCAAAATTTTAAACAAAGGCAAGATGAGTGTTACCAATTGTTTTTCTTTTGCCTCAGGCTCTAATATGGTGCCACGTGGCATTGGCCCAGCTTGATCCACTTGTAACCGAGCCAGCCAGTGTCCTCTGCAGCAGGATCTGGACAGGATGAGCAGAAAAACAACCAGAGCCATTTCCATACAGGTGTTTAGCTACGGTAGCCAGCACAGCTCCTCTGGACACGTCAACACACAGTTTCATTTTTATCTCTCGCCATCCCTGTGAATGCTAGTCAACGAGGGGAGCCTCCGCTGCCCCAGGATGCGAGCTGCAGCAGGCTCATGAATTTCTGCTCCCTCTTAAGTAATAGACATCCTTGAGGTCCGTTGCAAACACAATCTCATTCAGAAATTGGAATAAGCAGCCTCATTTAAAAATGAATAAATAAAAATAGACAAAAACTAATTTAAGAACCACCACCCTCGCTTGGCAATTTGCCCCTGCTTCGGGCTAGAAGCCTGAGATAGAAAGGAATTTCTGCAGGGCATGGTGGCTCACGCCTGTAATCCTAGCACATTAGGAGGCTGAGGCAGGATGGATGGATGGATGGATGGATGGATAGATAGATAGATAGATAGATAGGAAGGAAGGAAGGAAGGAATTTCCTTCTTCTTGATTTCTCTGTCGTGTGATTCTGCAATCATTCCTCCCCTCAAACCCATCCCAGTTTGCTTATTGGTTTTTTATCCCTAGAAGCAGGTGGAGGAAGGAGCCAGGAGGTCTAAAAAAATCTTCTTGATACCATCAAACATAGGTTCTGCGCAGCATTAGCCTTGCAGCTTTAACAGGAACACTCTTGCGGGCCCTGTGCTGTCTCTTTGGATGCCCCCTGTTGGCATGTCTGACAAAGTCCCTTGACCTAGGTGGACTTGGGACAAAGTCCCTTGACCTGCTGGTAGCCAACTTGTGACTCCTTCCTCAGCCTCAAAGGAGCCAGCATATATTTCTTGATTTTTGCTGTTAGGGGGCCTTTCATTCCTCCAATGGATACCATTTTACAGGACTCAAGGCAAACCCTCCCATCTCTCTCTTCTCTTCACCCACATGTGGTCCATGAAGAGCAATTGCTCGCTCCTTGCCTTGGCAGACTCCAGGAGAGATGGACATCAGCCCCATCCCTTCTTTTCCTGCAAACATAGGAGCAACACGCTGCCCTACAAGACTCCGAACCACCGTTGCATCACTGTGAGATGTTCTCAAGGGCGCCTCCTCCTTCAATTTGAGAGGTGGGGACTAGACTAGCGT
>CAUYSK010037382.1:0-12259 GCA_963575035.1 Avahi laniger
TTTTGTTTACATAATTTATTAGGCCTGTGGTTACAAAGTCAAAGTGTAAAGTGTCCTGAAAAAATATATATATTTAAAAATTTATTAAGTAAATCTGTTACTTCTCATCTTTTACTTCATAAAATGCCTTTGGAGAGAGTAGGCATTTCCAAAATGGAAATATGAAATTTCAAATGATTAATCCAATTTTTGGCAGTCATCTACTGTCACAAATATTTGATACCTGACACTGTAATTTACTATAATGTTTTGCTCTTGTTTAGGCACTTTAACTAACTTAATTGTGATACACTTATTATTAAAATGTTCTGCCCGGTTGGTTAAAAAACTTCTAAAAAATATTTTAATGCTAGCCACACTTTTCTTCTGGTAGATACCATTAAGTAATTTTTTCAATTTAGAGGAATTGACAGTTGAAAACAAAGAAAAGTCAAAATGCGTACAGAATGTGTAACTACATGACCTTTATTTTATTTTAATATTTCAAACTCAGATAGTATAAACTTTATAATAACCTCAACTTCAACATCATTGAAATTTGAAGACATTTACAAAGAAAATGCATTCTCAGAAACCAGTTAACTGTTTACACTTTCTGATAAATGTTATTGTCCTCTTTAAAATATAATATATTCAGTGGGGAACTGGTACCCAATCACTCTTTTTCAGCTAATTATTTTAGTCATTATCCTGAAATAACATAGAAAAACTTCAGAATCTATTTTTGGACACTGCTTTTGTAGAAGATTTGCTGCCATTCTGTACCTAACTGAAAAGAGTAGAAATTAAAACGGAGGCTGAAGTACTGCCATAAATAAAGTTTAAGAGAAAATAATAGAAAAATGCATATGTTTTATTACTTGTGAAGTTCAGAATGACATCAATTATTGTTGAAAATATATGACATAAATAAAATATATTCTTAGGTCATGTTACAATGGAAAGAGTTTGATTCTCCTCTCACCAGTACAACTTTTGAAAGAAAACTAATAAAGCTGGCCTTAAAAGTAACTCTAGTTGTAAGTCCTCTAGAGTGAAAAAGGGATTTATTTAATGGGAAATAAATGAGGTTTTAATTTCTGGTTACTTATAAAAAGTGTGCATTTTTTAAGTGAACATGTTAAAGAATTTGAGTATTATAATCTAGAAAAAAATAAATGTATTTTTTCCTGGTAATTGGAATTACTTATTACATTACTTAATTTTTAGAAAAGGAAGAGCTTCAGCTTTTGCAAACCATGCATCCAGTATCACTTATTTAAGTTCATCTGTTCTCTCATTAAAATCTTACAAACAGCAATGAATATTCACAAGTTAATGAACAGAGCCATATGCCTAAAGTGTATTTCCTATATGTACTTCAAGGAGCTTGAAGGGCACCTTAGACATTCTTTGTAGTTCAAATTAATCTTCCAAACTGCCCTTTGGCATACGCCAAAACAATTATTTTTTAAAAAATTACTTGCTATATTAAATTTAGCGTAGTGGATGCAATATATCAGAAGATTTTTATCTTGTTTAACACAAAATATATAATAAGATATCCTGTAAAATACAAAATACATACATAAAATATAAAATATATATTTCTAACCTAAAGTAAACACTCATATTATCACTCGAGTTAATCTTTATTGACAACCATTGCATTGCATTTAGTCTACTGGCTTAATGGAGAGTGTACATACCTTTTATAGTCCTTTGAACTTAAAAGCACAAAAAATACAACTACAAGAGAGAACATTTTCGATCTATTAACAAGTATGTATTGACAACCAATTGTGTGTTAAATGCAGTATTTGGTGGCTTGAAGAATAATATGACACAAATTCATAAAATATATATGATGACATCTCACCTTATAAGAAATTTCTTCTCCAGTAATTTCATTGAGAATATAGCCAAAAATCAGAAAATGAACAAAAGAAACCTTTTCTTCTTTAAGACTATTAATTAGAAGTCAATATCTGCACTGAACTTCATATACTGTAGTCATCAAAAATCTAAACGTTTCCATCATCAGACATAACTATTACTTGATTTATTAGACAGATCCTCAGCTCAGAACAGATTGGAAACAGCTAGATGATAATGTTTAGAAAAAGGTTGTTGTTGTAAATGCTGTTAATTCACCAGATATTTATTTTATGTAGAATTTATGCATGCGTAAGAAAATCCTGGAGTGATGGAAGTGTTCTAAAACTAGACTGTTGTTCAAAATGGATTCAAGATTTAAATTTAAGACATGAAACTATGAAACTGCTAGAAGAAAATGTAAGACAAAAACTCCATGATGTTGGTCTACGTAATGATTTTTTGGATATGATCTCAAAAGCACAGGCCAAAAAAAATGAAAATAGACAAATGGCATCACCTCAAAATAAAAATCATCTGTTCAGCAAAGGAAATAAGCAAGACAGTGAAGTGACAACCTACAAAGCAGAAGAAAATTTTGCAAACCATACATCTGATAAGGCATTAGTATCCAAAATACATAAGGAACTCAACTAAACTGTAAAACAAACAAACAAACAAAAACCCCCAAGCAATCCAATTAAAAAATGGACAAAGAATCTAAATATTTTCTCAAAAGAAGACTTACAAATGGCCAACATGTATATGAAAAAATGCTCAACATTACTAATCACCAGGGAAATACAAATTAAAACAAAAATGAGATATCACCTCACACCTGTTAGAATGGCTATCATTAAAAAGAACAAAGATGGCAAATGTTGCTGGAGTGTGAAGAAAAAGGAACACTTGTACACTTTTGGTGGATATATAAATTGGTATGGCTATTACAGAAAACAATATGGAGCTTTCTCAAAAAAATACAATAATAGAACTACCACGTGACACAAGAATCCAACTACTGGGTATATACCTTAAGGAAATAAAATCAGTATGTCAAAGAAATACCTGTACTTCCACATTCATTGCAGCACTATTTACAATAGTCAAAGTATGGAATCAACCATTCATCAATAGATGAATGGACAAAGAAAATAGGTCTACACAATAGTCCCTTGGTATCTTTGAGGTATTGGTTTCATGAGCTTTGGGAATAGCAAAATCCACAGATGTTCAAATCTGTCATATAAAAGGGTGTAATATTTGCATATGACCTATGCACACTTTTCTCTGTACTCTATATCATGTCTAGAAAACTTATAATATCTAATACAATGTAAATGCTATGTAAACAATTGCTGTAGTAAATTTGTTTTAAATTTGTATTCTTTTTAATTTTTGTATTTTTTTTGAATATTTTTGATCTATGGTTGGTTGATTCCATGGATAAAGAACCCACAGATATAGAGGGCTGATTGTGCATACAAGGGAATACTATTCGGCCTTAAAAAAGAAATTCTGTTATTTGTGACAACATGGATGAATCTGGAGCTCGTGATGTTAAGCAAAATAAGCCAAGCACAGAAAGACAAATACTGCATGATTTCACTTATATGTAAAATCTAAAAAAAAAATCAAACTCACCAAAGAAGAGAGTAGAATTGTGATTACCAGGAGCTGGGATATGATGAAGAAGAGATTGGTCAAAGATTAGATAAGAAAAAAGTTCAAGAAATGTATTGTACAACGTGGTGCCTATAGTTACAACGATGTATTCTTGAAAATCATTAAAAGACTAGAATTAAGTGCTATTATCACAAAAAGTGTTAAGTATGTGAGGTTATGCATATGTTATTTAGCTTTTTTTTTTTTTTTTCTTTTTTTTTTTTGAGACAGAATCTCACTGTGTTGCCCGGGCTAGAGTGCCGTGGCGTCATCCTAGCTCACAGCAACCTCAAACTCCTGAGCTCAAGCAATCCTCCTGCCCCAGCCTCCCGAGTAGCTGGGACTACAGGCATGCACCACCATGCCTGGCTAATTTTTTCTATATATTTTTAGTTGTCCAATTAATTTCTTTCTAATTTTAGTAGAGACGCAGTCTCGCTCTTGCTCAGGCTGGTTTCGAACTCCTGAGCTCAAACAATCCACCCACCTCTGCCTCCCAGAGAGCTAGGATTACAAACGTGAGCCACCGCGCCTGGCCTTGTTATTTAGCTTTATTTAACCATTCCACAACGTATACGTATTTCAAAACACCGTGTTGTACACAATAAATATTAGGTCATTAAATATGAAATATCCAATTTTGAATAAAAAACTTATTATATCTCAAACAAGAACCAGTACAATTAATCAAAGTATGTGTCTAAACTCGACACAATTTTGTGTCTTAAAGGTAGCTTGTTTATGCCAGCAGCAAAGAAGCCTGGAGAGTGAGTGGTGATGAAATCACAAAAGGTGTTTACCACAGTTTATTTAGAATTGAATATTTTTTCTTGTAAGAAGTAGTCCAAAATCCAGAAGTGATAGTCAGTTTGTGTAAGGTCTGGTGAATGTGGTGGATGACAGAGAGTTTCCAAGTCCAGTCTGTAGGCTGCTGTAGTTTGAGCAGCCTTGTTTGTGCAACATATGGTCAAGCACTGTCTTATAAGAGGATTGGTCTGTCTTCATTGACCAATCTCGGCTCCTTAATCATAAGCATGCTCATAATTTTGTCCAGTTGATTGTAGTAAACATTCACTGTAATTGATAGACCAGGTTTCATGAAGCTGTAGTGAATAATACCAGCGCTGGACCACCAAACAGACTCTATTAGCTTTTTTGGATGAATATTTGGTTTTGGACTGCATTTCAGCACTTTATCTTTATCCAGACACTGTGCTGAATGCTTGTGATTGTCAAGTAGAATCTATTTTTTTATCACATGTTAAAATACACTGCAGAAATGATTTTCCTTTATGTTGAGACAGCAAAGAAAGGCAAGCTTCAAGATGACTTTTTTTTGATGTTTGTTTAATTTATGTAGTACTAATCTATCCAGCTTCTTTACCTTGTTTATTTGTTTTAAATGGTCTAATATTGTTGGAATAGTAACATCAAATCTTGTTAATTTATGCATAGGTTGAGATGAATGAATTCACTTCCACTACAATTTTTATGGGCCCAGCACACTTCCACTGCACAACTCTGCTATCTCCACTACAGTTTTTAGTTTATCGTTTTCCACCTTGTCTCAAGTCATTCATGTGGCTCATTTTATATATATATGTATATATATATATAAAACTTCAGAATATTACATGGGTACAAACATTTTGTTTACATAAATCGCTTTTGTACTGTTTGGGTCAAAGTTAGAAGTGTGTCCATCACCCAGATAGTGTGCATTGTACCTGTTAGGTGTGAATTTATCCATCCCCCCTCACCCTTCCCACCTGTTGGATTTCTGATGAATGTTATATCCATATGTGCCATAAGTGTTGATCAACTAGTTCCAATTTAATGGTGTGTACATGTGATGCTTATTTTTCCATTCTTATGATACCTTGCTTAGAAGAATCATCTCTAGTTCCATCCAAGTTAATAGAAGAGGTATTAGTTCACCATTTTTTACGGCTGAGTAGTACTTCATGGTATACATATACATTTTATTAATCCACTCATGTATTGATGGGCATTTGGTAAATTTCCACTTCTTTGAAATTATGAATTGTGCTACAATAAACATTCAAGTTCAGGTATCTTTTTTATAGGTTTTTTTTTTCCTTTGGGTAAATACCCAGTAGTGGGATCGCTGGATCAAATGGTAGTTCCACTTTTAGTTCTTTGAGTTATCACCATACTACTTGCCATGAAGTTATACTAATTTTCAGTCCCACCAACAGTGTATGAGTGTTCCTATCTCTCCACATCCACACCAGCATTTGTTGTTTTGGGACTTTTTGATAAAAGTCTTTCTCACTGGTGTTAAGTGATATCTCATTGTGGTTTTGATTTGCATTTCCCTGATAATTAGAGATGCTGAGCATTTTTTCATATGTTTATTGGCAACTAGTCTATCTTCTTTTGAAAAGTTTCTGTTCATGTCTTTTGCCCACTTTTTAATGGGATTGTTTGATTTTTTTTCTTGATGATTTGCTTTAGTTCCTTATAGATTCTTGTTGTTAGCTCTTTATCAGACGTATAGCACAAGAACAGAGACATAGACCAATGGATCAGAACAGAGAACCCAGATATAAAACCATCTTCATATAGCCATCTGATCTTTGACAAAGCAGACAAAAGCATATACTGGGGAAGAGAATCCCTATTCAATAAATGGTGCATGGAAAATTGGATAGTCACATGTAGAAGACTAAAACAGGATCCATACCTTTCACCACTCACAAATATCAACTCACAGTGGATGACAGACTTAAACCTAAGATGTGAAACTATAAGAATTCTAGAAGAAAATGTTGGAAAGTCTCTTATAGACATTGGCCTTGGCAAAGAGCTTATGAAGAAGACCCCCAAAGCAATCACACCAACAACAAAAATAAATAAATGGGACCTAATTAAAACAAAAAACTTCTGCACAGCCAAGGAAACAATCAATAGAGTGAATAGAGAACCTATGGAATAGGAGAAAATGTTTACACGTGGTTCATTTTTAAGATTAAAATTACCAGAATGGAACTTTTTAAACCATCCATGTATTGTGTGTTTATTAGCCACATTCTTTTCAAACACTTTGTTGATATTTTGAGCTGTATGTGTTATATTGTTTCCACAATGGAACTCGTATTTGAAAATAATACAAATTCTTGACTTTTCTATGATTGAACAAAAACCGTTCTAAAATTTTTTTGAGATAAGCATAAGTCAAAACATTTGTTTGAAAGAATGAGGATGTACCGTTACAAGGAGAATAAAACAAGACGTGTCAAAATGAAATGTCAAAGATATTAACTATCAAACTTAGTACTTAAGGAAATTGGACATTTCATACTTAATAATCTAATGTATGCATGTTTTCAATTACAAATAAATTAATAAAAATTTGTAGTGATGGCTGCATAATTGTATAAATTTGCTAAAATTCAGCAAAGTGTACAATTATAGTGAAGAAATTTTATGTTGTATCAATAAACCTGTTAAAATAGATATATGGTGGATGGATAGATAGAGGTATGGTTAGATGATATATATGCAGTAAAACAAGCATAGTAAAATATTGATGGTAGAATCTAAATGATGGGTTTATGGGTGTTCACTAAATATTTTCTCAAATTTTTTATGCTTGCAAAATGTTATAACAATATTTTTGGAAAAAGTAGAGCACAATTACCAGCAATTACTGGGGAAAATAACACCATTTCATGGTTTAAATTAAGCTGAAACTCTGTAATAAATCAGTTACATTAAAAATATTCAATGTGACCACTCGGACTGAGTACCTGAAGTAACATTTCCCATTAAATATCATGAAATATACAGGGCATTTTTGAGAATTGACTGATCCTGGTCTATGGCAGGAAATGTAAAAGATGAACCTGAAAGATCTATACAAGATGGCAAGAAACCTATTAAAAACTACTGGAGTTAAATCAAATTTCAAACAGACACCAAATAAAGTCAATTTGAAGAGGCCGCAGTGGCCACAGATAGACTAATTTAAGCTTTCATATGAATATAGAATTGTAATGGGTTGCAACACACAAATATGTTTAAACTAATGAGTTTATAATTTTAAACTCATTTTTAAATATGTAAATATTTTTTAAATGTATAATTACCTTTGGAGAATGCAAGAAACCAATTCATTCTCTTCAAAACTGGGTAAATAAAGGGAAAATATCAAGAATTCATCTTGTCTTTCCTACATGAAATGTACTATGTGGTAAGCAAAAAATATTTTGGGAAAACGTATTCTAAAATTAGCTATAGTAAAAACACAATGATAGTATTAGAATACCTCTTATAAGTGAAATATCGCTATTCTTAATCATAAATTATTCCATATGAATTTTTGTAATATTCTGAATGCTCAGATCTATCTTATTTTGGCTCATCTCTAATTTAAGATCAGTCTGACCAGAATACCAGATTTGATATACAGATTAAAAAACACTACTACATTTTCTCATATGGCTGACATAACTTCATTTGGAAAAAAAAAATTATTCACATTTTTTAATAAGTGAAAACTGTTATTTTCTGCTATGTGACTATGCTAATAATATAGTGGTAAATAGATCAAATATATAAATTATAAGGAAAATTAAGTCAAAGGTTAGATATTAGAACATGTTTTATATTTCATCCTATTTATATATGTTCAAAATAGTATTAATTGCTATGTAGACACACACAATAAAAGCTTTGTTTTTTTTATAGATTTCATATTCTCTTTTTTTTTTATTTCAGCATAATATGGGGGTACAGATGTTTAGGTTACGTATGTTGCCCTTGCTGCCCTCCCCTAAGTCCATGTTTCAAATATGTCCATCCTTCGGGTGGTACGCATTGCACTCTTTGTATATGCATATACCCGTCCCCTACTCCCTTCTCCCCCCTCCCCCCTGCCCAACATCCAATAGATGTTATCCTTATATGTGCACTTATGTGTTGATCGGTTAATACCAATTTGATGTGAGTACTTGTGGTGCTTGTCTTTCCATTCTTGGGATACCTCACTTAGTAGAGTGCATTCCAGCTCTATCCAGGAGTATACAAGAGGTGCTATATTACCATTGTTTCTTAAAGCTCAATAGTACTCCATGGTATTATTTTGATCTTTCTAATGATTATCTTAAACATATTTTTATATTAAAATCTAGAAGTAATAACATCTGTTTCTATTGTATCCCATTACTTTCCTATATCACCATCTTGTCTTTATCCTTATTTATTTTATAATAAATACTTTTTTCTAATCATTTTTTATATTCCTAGATATCTATATATAGATATAAATATCAATATTAATATTGATATAGATATAGGTATTTTTTCTTGCCGAGGTACATTTGCTGGTAATTCTCTTTTGACAGGGATTGGCAGTGATGGTGAACAATTATTTTTGATTTCTGGTATCCAGAATCTGTCTGGGGGCTGCTACATATGAAAGAAAAAACAAATAACAATGGCTTAAACAAGATTTAGGGGGTTATTTTTCTTTCAAATAATATGAAGTATGGCAGCTCTAGGACTTCCCTGAAGATTCAGATTTCTTCTATATATCTAGTTTATCAAGCTTAAATTAGGATTCTCCTCTTCCCTCTAAAAGGGTTCTTCATGGTCTGAGATAGCTGTTGAAAATACAGCCATCACATTTACATTTAAAGCATGAATTAGGAGTAGGGGTGGAAGCACTGAAAAGAGTGCTTGTCAAGTATCTTGTCTCCCATTAAGAAATTGTCCTCAGTGTCCCATCTATCAGCTTCTCCTTATATCTCCTTGGTCAAAACATAGTCATGTAGTCAAGGTTAGCTCTAAAGAAGTCTGGAAAAAACACATTTTTGGCTATGTATACTGCTATACTGAATAAAAATGGAGTTTTGTTTCTAGAGAAAAAGAATTGAATGAATATTAGGGAGAAACATCATTGGAGTTTTACTTTCTTCAACTGAGGTGAACTTACTGGTGCTGGCTAGTCCTGTTTGTTATACAAGTTTTCCAAAAGGATGACATGAGATGCCCCAAAACATGAAAAGGAACGAGATGTTTGCATGTGTGTGGTAAGGGAGTCTTAAGCACATTTATACATACCATGTCTTTGTTCAAGAGTCCAGCCTCTCTGTATTTACCTTTCTCTACTTAGGAAAATTCTTTTGTTATTGTTGTTGCTGTAATATAGCCTGAACAAGTATTTTTCCCAGTGAGAAATAATGGGATTAAATCCAGGAAAGCTGTGAGTACATTTGATCATTAAGCCATAGCATCCATCCCCTCAGTCTCTCTAACACACAAGAGGTTCAGTGCACTCCTTTCAGATGTCAATTCGCAGGAACGGGTAGTTTTCTGCAGAATTCAATCTGAAACTGCGTACACTGAGCCCATCCGACTGTCGTTAACATGAGTGATGCAAATCAGAGCCTCAGGACTGTTCAGATTTCTTATTTTTTCTACCTTAAGAAAAAAGTAATATTTAAATCTTTGGGGGGCATCGTGACAATAAGGGATAAAATATTTTGTGAAATCCTGTCAGTGGTTTTTATCTGTTTTTGTCCTAATATTTCTATCTCATAGAAGCAGGAAACGCATCAAAGTGTAATTTGGCTTACAGCAGGGATTGGTAGACTTCTACGAAGGCCAGATAGCGAATGTTTTTCAGCTTTACCGACTATATAATTCTATTGCAACTACTCAACCCTGCTGTTGTATTGCTTTGCAAAAGCAGGCATAGACAATCACAAACAATGAGTGTACCTGTGTTATAATAAAACTTTATTTATGAAAACAGAAAGTGGGCCAAATTTGGCCTGCAGCCTATATTTTGCTGGCTACTGGCTTAGAAAGATGATTTATTTCTAATTTGAGTAATCCATAAAGAAAATGTTAGTAGTAAAGGGAAAACAGTTATTTTTAGTATTTACTGGTGTGTTTGCATTCCAGGACTGTTGAGGGTTAAGATCAAGACGTGAGAACCCCAGGAGTGGGACAGGACTTTGCCAAAGAGCAACCTGTGGACATCTCAGTTCACTGAGCAAAAGCTGCTCAACCTTGAGGGGGACATTCCATCGATCAGGGATGTCTGCAAACTGACCCCACCTTGAAGCCAGAGGGCTACAGCCTGGATGTCTGCAAACGACCAGGCTTGTAATCTGAAGGTGGAGAGAATGTTCAAAGGATGTCAGCCCAGCAGGTAAGGGCAGTTCGCTATTCTAAGCCTGAGGCAATGTTCCTGTCTCTCTCCTGAGTTCATGTCTTAATAAATGAGGAACTAGATAAAGTAGAAAGAAGTATGTGGTCTCTTTGTTCCCACTCAGATTATACTCTTTACTGCTAACTCACGAGCTTTTCACGTGAAATCATTGTAATCTATAACATGAAAAAGAGAATAAAAACGGGTGCTAGACTTTAGTCAGTACAACCTGGCTCATGGGAATGTTGGTGGTCCCCTGACCTCCCCACACCCTTTTACCTTACTTTTTGTGTTCCTGTTTTTGTCTCTTCTGTCTCTTGCAACACAAACTGCCCAGGGACCCGGTTATATCGGGGGCATTGCTAACCTCAATACAGGACTATGAGAAAAAAAGTACCAAAAATTCCTTGGGCTTCAAACAATATAAATTTATTGTCTTGAATTTCTGCAGGCTGTAAATCCAAAATCAAGGTGTTGAAAGGGCCATGCTTTTTCTGACAACTCTAGGAGAGAATCATTCTTTTCCCCTTCTGTTGTTCTCTAGCAATCCTTGGAATTCTTTAGTTTGTAGGTACATCACTCCAGTCTCTGCCTCCGTCATCACATGGCTCTCTTCCCTGTGTTTCTGTGTCCAAATGTTTCGGTTCTTAATAAGGATACCAGTAACATTGATTAAGAGCTGACCCTACTCCAATATGACATTATCTTGACAAATTACATCTGCAATGACTCTGATTCAAAATAAGATCACATCCTGAGGCACTAGGGGATAAGACTTGAACATATTTTTTTTAATTATTATGGGTATATAATAGTTGTGTATCTTTATAGGGTGCATGTGATGTTTTGATGTAGGCATACAATGTGAATTAATCAAATCAGGGAAATTAGGGTATCCTTACCACAGGCATTTCTCATTTCTTTGCATTAGGAATATTCCAATTCCATTCTTAGTTATTTTAAAGTATACCCTAACTTATTGTTGATTAGTCACTTTCTTATGCTATATAATATTGTTGATTCTATCTAACTATGTATGTATATTTTTGTACCCATTAATCATTCCAACTTTATTCTCCCTCCCTGCTACCCTTCCCAGACTCTGGTAACTGTGATTCTACTTTCTAACTCCATGAGATCAATTGGTTTTAATATTTAGCTCCCACATATGAATGAGAACATATGAGATTTGTCTTTCTATGCTTGGCTTATTTCACTTAACATAATGTTGTCCAGTTCTATACATGTTGCAAATGGCAATATTTTATTCATTTTTGTGGGTAATATTCCATTGTGTATATGTACTGCAATTTCTTTATCCATTGACCCATTGATGGACTCTCAGGTTGATTCCATATCTTGGCTATTGTGAACAGTACTACAATAAACATGGATATGCAGATATTCTTTCAATACACCGAATTCCTTTCCTTGGGATATATCCCTACCAGCAGTGGGATTGCTGAGTCATATGATAGTTTTATTTTTAGTTTTTTGAGGAACTTCCATACTGTTCTCCATAGTGGTTGCACTAATTTACATTTCCACCAACAGTGT
>CAUYSK010037383.1:0-16017 GCA_963575035.1 Avahi laniger
GAAATTAATTGGACAACTAAAAATATATAGAAAAAATTAGCCGGGCATGGTGGTGCATGCCTGTAGTCCCAGCTACTTGGGAGGCTGAGGCAGGAGGATCCCTTGAGCCCAGGAGTTTGAGGTTGCTGTGAGCTAGGCTGATGCCACGGCACTCTAGCCAGGGCAACACAGTGAGACTCTGACTTAAAAAAAAAAAATTAGTATGCGAAAGTTCATAGTTTGGTCACATTTCTTTATTTTAAGGATACGCTATCAATTGCACAGAGAAACACCTGAAGGATATACACCAAAATGCTAACAACAGTGGTTATCTCTGGGTAATGGGATTACAGGTGACAAGACTTTTTTTTTTTTTACACTCATCTATTTGCTGAAATCATCTACAATAAACATGTATTTTTGTTACTATCAAAAATTAAGTCATTTGATAATAATAATAATAGTAACAGCAGCAGCAGCTACTATCTCCTGCATGCCTACTATGTCCCAGGTGCAGGTGCAATACCAGGAACTTCGCATACCCACTACTTCATTCAGTTCTCGAGGCAACGCTGCAAGTTGGGAAGCATTCTCGTTTCATAGCTGAGAAAGCTGAGGCTCAAAGATTAAGTAACTTTTCCACATCTAGGAAGAGAAAGAGTCAGGATTTGAATCCTACTCCGACTGCTAAGTTCATGCTACTTCCACTGTATCATGCTGCTTGGGGGTCAGATGTTGAGAAATTACACCTCTATAATACTGGTCTCTCATATGCCACAGTGTATGACCCACATCTTCATTTTATTTCCCTTGGGACAGTCTCATATAATAAGTTAATTGGCAAGAAACTCACCTAATCCTATCTCCTGAATGGACCAATGCTCACACCACTGCTGAACACAGAGCCACCGCTAGGAGTGGTTTTCTACACAGCACTGTCAAGTTGACGGCTACTCCTCACTGGCAGGGACAAGGAAGATCATCTGTGTTTAGAACAAAGAAGAACTGGCAGAGGCCACCAAAGCGAGGAGTCAAACCTAATTCTACTCCTAAGTCGACTGCCCTTTCCACTGGAACCCAGGGGGTCTTAGACTAAAATGAAACTACCTGAGTACTGTTCCATATCCTTTTAAGGAAGGGAACTAGCCTTTTATATATAAATGAGAGTGCTTCAGAAGTTAAGACTGTAAACATTTGGGAAGCTCACAGATACTCAGGATCAAACTATGACAGCTTTGGCAAGGTGTGGTAGCAAGAGCGTGCTGGCAGGTAGCATCTCCCCAGGTATAATTTAGGCCAAATACGTGCTATAAAGCACAGGGCTGACACCGTACATTAGCTTGGGGGTTGGGGAGGAGGCTGTTGATGGGCAAGACAAGAAATCCTCCCACACCAGGTCTGAAATCATCTCAGAAGTTTTGAGTTTTGCTTTGAGTAGTACAGGCTGGACTCTGCAAACTCAATATCCTTAAGTGACATTCTCTATGTGACATATCCAAGAAAACCATTAGTAAGGTCACTGGGAGAGCTAGGAATCAAAAACTTAAATGCTCAAACGTGAAGAAAAGAACTAATAAAGTAGAAGAACCCCTAGGATGCTGAAGCTCTGTTATCTTCATTAGAGCCTCACCCTCAAGACAGGTGTGTATTGGGTGCTAGTAGTAGCAGGTAGGTGCAATACAGCTGTTCAGTGGGCCCCAAAACAAAGCATTCACAATCCAGGACCTCCTCTTGGATTTTCAGAGTCCTCTCCCCGCAGCCCTTCAGAAATCAGGCTGTAGGAACTATGAAACACAAGGACTGACCGATCTCCCACTTTCTACCCATCTCTAGAGCCCTGTTGCTTGGCCCAGTGCCCAGGAAAATCTTCAGTTCCTGCCCCATCCATACCAAGTCACAATCCACTTACCTTCTTTACTTTCTAAAATGTGTGCCCTACCCAGGGACTCATCCCCAGAGAAGGGCCTCTGGAAAGAGTCAGAAAGGCTGAGGCTCACCTATCAGAAAGGCAAAGAATAAGCGTCAACTCCAAAATCTCTAGATCTCCACTCCACTGTACACCAACGGCCACGGTCATCCACAGGGAAAACGTCACTCATTGCTCGTTCACCCCAGGAAGGACATTCTTCATACTCGAAAACAGAGGGAAAGGTCATTTTACAGAAGGAGGGTCTCCTTACTCCATTACAGCCCAGGGTTCAGAAAGTCATGTCTATCAGACCAATCTGGTTCTACTAAAAGTGGCCAGGGTATACTGGGTGGAGTCCTGAAGCAAAAGGGTTGGCTGGCCGCCAGAGGGTCAGATACCCCAGTAAGTCAACTTTTGAGACACTAGGCCTTGGCCATGAAGAGATACCGTCAGGACCACGGGGCCCCACCCTGACTCATGCAGCATCCACCCAGTTCTCTGGGGAGGGGGACACCACCACCATGGGTGGAAAGAGATCTGGAATTAGCCAAAGCCTCTAAAATATTGATGCAACCAGCATCCAAGGTCAGAATTATAACCAGGTTGTTACTCCAAGAAATTAAGACTCCTCCCTACCTGAGAAACTAGTGACTTTGGCAAAAGTTGGTAAAAGATACCAACTGCTTTGGTTACTGGAAAAGGTCAGCAGTCACCTACATAGGCAAAAGGGAGAGGAAGAGAGAGGGATGGATGAATAGATGATCCTATAAGGGAAAACAGAAAGGAGCATCGCTCATTCTCATAACTTATTCTGGCTATAAGTCTACACCTATAACATGATCATCATCATCGTTAGCATTTACTGAGCACTTACTACTTGCCAGGCACTGTCCTAAGCATTTTACATTTGACATGCATTGTCTCAGGTAAAAACCTCATGAGATAGGTACTGTTTTAATCTATTTAAGATGAAGAAACCGTGGCTGAACAAAATGAGGATATTCCCCTAAGCTACGCAGCCAGTGGGTGGTAAAGCAGGGACCACTGACTTTAGCTGCCATGCTCTTAGTGACTCTACCCCACCTGCCCATCTTGTCCGAACATCTGGAGGATGCTGCAAACAACAGATGTGCAGAAGAAGGAGTTCCTCGGAAGGGGCTCGCAGAACATGCAGCTCTCTTTGGGCTGTAAAGAAAGGACAGGGTTTGGTCTGGGGGCAGAATCAGGAGAAGCCACTCACGGCAAAGGGAATAACATGATTCCAGGCCGAAGGGGGCAGGAGGGACTTGACACGTGTTGGAAATAGTCCCTTGTAGCTGGAGCGGAACTTTCACGAAGAAAGCGGAGAGGGAGAAGGGGCTGGAGTGAAGGCTGCGGCAGGACTGGAAGGATACAGACCTGTCACGGGGCTTGCAGGCAACCCTGCAGTCACAGGCAGTTTTTAAGCAGGAAGTGCTGTGACCAGATTTGATTTCAGCAAAGCAACTACGGTTGTGGTGAGACAAATTCACCTGGAAAAGCAACAGCTTGGCAACAAGGGCACAGTAAGGAACCTATTACAGCTGCCCAGGGGAAGATGGTGAAGGCCACACTAAGGAACTGGGGATGGGGATGGGGATGAAGGAACAACTGGACAGAGTAATTAATTTCACATATAGGGACAAAGAGTGGCCAACAAGTGCTGGGAAATCTCTCTGGCATCACATCACCTATTTGCTCCGGCTGGGTACCTGTCAGTATGTCACCAACCTTAGAGAAAGGTACAAGCATTTAGTGAGTTCAGGGGGTTTTAGTGGTCCCACTCTCCCTGCCTCTGGGCTAACATCCACCCACCCACTCTTCCCTTCCAACAGGGACTGAAGGTCCTCCCTCCAGCCCCTCCACAACCACCTAGGAACAGGGTTCCTTGATTTTCAGTTGTAGCCACCAACTCACATATTACTGACTGCCACTAACTGGACCAGAGGCAGCTCCATAGTTCTGGCATGCTGAGAACAGCCACTATTTGCCAAAGCAGCTCAGTTCTGCATTCATCTGGAACACCTGGCAGGCTCCCAAACATCAGTGCACCCATCAAAGGCATGCAGCAGGGAGCTCAGGAAATGGCACAGCCTAAGAGTGAGGCTGGAAGGGGCAGAATTGAAGAACTGATAGATGAACTTCCCAGGGCTGGCTAATGCCTTGCCCTGCAGACCAGCCCTCAGACAGGACCTGGGCCTTACATACAGCTGTTGGTTAACAGAACTGGGATACTGTGGCCACAGTTCAAACCCCAGAGGCTAGGGTTCCAAGCCACTCCCAACTCTGGCTGGCCATGTCATGAATGCGTACCCTGGGGAATAAGGGAAAAAATCAGATGTATACACAGGGGCCAGCGCTGGAGACACACCTCAAAGCACCAAGCTTCTTCATAATGTGCCCACACCTGTGCCTGCCACGTGATTGAACAGCATGAGGTGTGGATTTCTGTGGCCTTGCTGGGCTGGAGGATAGACGGGGACGTGACAAGGAACTAATGTATTTATAGGCCTCAAGCAGACACAGCACAATTCACCAGCCTTCAAAAATGACTTCTTTAACCAGCCCCAGCTTTCCACGGAACTTCACTTTCATTCCTTTCTTGGAGGCTATTCCTCCTTCCCACACCTCTCATGCTGCAGAGTAAAAGCTTCTTGTGATTAGAACAGAAAACCAGCTGCCGTCTCCCTGACCGAACCTCCCAGCGTGTGTTTGCAGGACATCCTGCTCTCTCCATCATCCTAAAATATGACTACTTCAAAACATGTCAACCTGGACTCCTACAGCTGTTGCTATCTTGTGCAAATTAAGCCCAGATAACACAGCTGGGACTCCAGCCCCGGGCTTGTCCAGACACAGATGTCACCAGCAGGAAACAGAAAAGCCAGAGGCAGAGCTTTTGTGCAGCCACTTTCCTTACTAAAGAACATCTCCTCACATGTACTCACCATCAAATTGGTATTAACTGATCAACACATAAGTGCACACATAAGAATAACATCTATTGGATGTTGGGTGGGGGGAGGGGGAGGAGGGGACGGGTGTATGCATACACAAAGAGTGCGATGCGCACCATCCGGGGGATGGACACACTTGAAGCTCGGACTTGGGGGGGGAGGGGAGGAAAGGGCAACATATGTAACCTAAACATCTGTACCCCCATAATATGCTGAAAAAAAAAAAGAACATCTCCCCAAAACCTACCTGCCCTGAATTTTCTCACTATCCCAGCTCAAACTGATTGAGAAGAGCTGCCAGATCTCTGTCATGCCTCAGAAACACCCAGCGACATACTGGATAAAAATAATCAAAAAAGAGGAAGCACATCAGATACTTGACAGTTTTGTCAACAGAAAGCAGTTCTTTCTTGGCATGTGGCCATGGGGTACAGCTACACAGGCTCTTTGAAGCCTTGTATCCCCCAAGCTGTGTCAGCAGAGCTCCCTTGGCGGGCATGGAAGACTATATGTTCAAAATGGTACAACATCTCCCATCTGCTGTGCTTTTCCCCAGTGTAAGCCCGACACTTCTCCCGCGGAGGGGGTGGTCCACGTCCCCTCCGCTTGAATCTGGGTGCCCTTTAGACTCATGTCAACTAACAGAATAGAAATGACATTGCATGACTTCTGAGCTAGATCAGAAAAGATGATACAGCTTCCACCTTGTTCACTGGAACATTTGTGCTTGAGGCCTTGAGCCACCACCTAGGGCCAAGAGCCCTGAGACAGCCACACTCACAGAGGGAGTGCACATGAGCACCCATCAGCAGTCCCAGCCTCTAAGTCCTCTGCGCCCAGGCACCAGACATGAGGGTGAACAACCCTCACATGATTCCTGCTTCCATCTGCAGCCTCACCCTAAGCCTTTGAGTCTTCCCAGCTGAGGCCCCAGACATTGAGAAGCAAGGACAAGCCTCTCTACTGGGCCCTTTCCAAAATCCTGACCCAAAGTCTCCATGAGCTTAATAAGATGGTTCTTAGCCGAGCACGGTGGCTCATTCCTGTAATCCCAACACTTTGGGAGGCCAAGGTGGGAGGATCACTTGAGGCCAGGAGTTCATGACCAGCCTGAGCAACATATTGAGACCCCATCTCTAGTAGAGAGAGGGGGGCTAGAGAGACAGAGAGAGAGACAGAGAGAGAGAGAGAGATGGATAGATAAATTTTTAAAAAGTGGTTCTTGGCTGGGTGCGGTGGCTCACACCTGTAATCCTAGCTTTCTGGGAGGCCGAGGGGGAGGATAGTTGCAGCTCAGGGGTTCAGTGAGCACAGTCAGACCTGGTCTCTAGAAACAAGTAACAAAAAAAAGACAAAAAAAAAAAAAAAGTACACAAAACCACAAAATCCAGCCAGGCGCTGTGGCGCATGCCTATAGTCCCAGCTACCTGGGAGGCTGAGGCAAAAGGATCGCTTGCAGCCCAGGACCTGGAGCTTGTGGTGTCTACAATCACTGCACTCTACCCAGGGGCACCGAGTGACATTCTATCTCAAAAAAAAACAAAAAACAAAAAAAAAACAGGGAAAAAGTGGTTCTTGTTTGGGTGGTTTGTTCCGAAGCAACAGTAATGGAAACAGTGAGTGACACTTTGTGAGTCTGGTCTCATATCTGAGCTACCAGATAAGCAGCTGCTGGTCTTGGAAATAGAAGTTTTTAAAAAGGAAATGCTACATTTTACTGAGCGTTTACTTTGTGCCAGGCGTTATGCTAAGGGCTTACACGCATGACTTCATTTAATCCTTATTGCAATGCTTGTGAGTAAATACTACAATTATCCCCATTTTGCAGAAGAAGAAATGGGCTCAGAGGTCAAGGACTTTGCCCAAAGCCAGCTCTGCCTCATTCAGAGCCCACAACACTGCACCAGCCTATGCTCTCCGGCCACTTGGAGAGAGGAGCTGTTTCTACGTGGGAGACTGGGAACATGGTTTTCTAGTTCAACATTCCAAGTGCAGGAATTGCCTGAAGAACCCAGGTGATGGGATACAGCATGGACAAGCACTTGGCTGTCAGAGCTGGGGCAGGCCCCCTGCCCTGTAAGGTCACAGCTGTGGCCTACCCACCCTATTACCAACTCCTCCTGATCCTACCCATTCTTTAAGGTCTAACTCCACCATCAAGGTCTTCTGGTGAATTCTGCCTTCTCCAGACCCCACCTCATGTTCCCTTGGCACACTATTTCACCCTGTGTCATACTGTCATGGTTGTCTGGGGTGTGTTTACATAGTATGGCTCCTGAGGATGGGAGAAACGCAGTGGAAGAGACATATATGTTACGTGTACAACCAATTTATCCTATTTCCTACGGCACCCATATGAGAGCAAGCACATCAGTTTCTCAGGAGGATCTGCTGAGTGACTAGATTGGTTGTGAATCATAATCCACACACAAGACAAGCACTCCAGGCTCTGTGACCCACATTTCACCCAGGGTATCACAGAGGAGAAAGAATCCAAGGGCAGGAATGGAAACAGCACCGTTCACCCAGACACTGCCTTCCCCCACCACCCTGTGGGCAAGGAAGCCCCAATCACAAAGGCCCAAAACACCGCAAGCTGCCATGTTGAACCACAAGCCCTTAATAGCCCTGGAAACCTACAAAACACAGATTACAGTTTCCTGTGAGTCACTCCTCAACCTCTCCATCTAAGAGCAGGGAGGGACCAACCTCAAGGACCTCCTCAAGCCAAGACTAGCTTTGCCCTGACTCATTGTCTTTCAGTCTATGCTGCGGATGCCTTTTGTGGTTCCTTCCTCCCATCTCCACGTCCGCTGGGATGGGGAAGATGAGGCCTGCGCCTGCACCTTGCCAGCCTATCTCCAAAGATTACACATCCAATTCCCCGTGAGACGGAGCTGAGGATCTTACTGTGGTTGGGCAAACTCAAAACCGCAGATTCCCAAGACACTATGCCTCAGTGTCTGGGGGAAGCCAGTCCTTTCCTTCTTTCCCTGTACCTGGGCAGGCAGGCTGAACAGGCATCCCCAGAAACTGCTGGGAAATTGCCCAAATGCCTATTCCCTGCCTTTGGTGAATGCCCGTGTGAGGAAAGACCTTAGCATATCTCCTTTTGGGTGGACAGGAATAATCTGACTCCTTCCTAAAAGGTCATTGTCAATGCCCTTCCCATCAGCTTCTTCTCCACAGAATACTACACTATTAATACTAATACTATACTATGTAGTATACTATGTATACTACATAGCAAATCAAGCACCATCAAGTTTATGAAAAACCTAAAATTGGCTAGACTCTTGGCCCATGCGACCTACAGTTATGCATATAAAGCCACAGATTCACATGTTAGAATCCCAGGGCAGAGATGTGTCCAATTAAGAGGAAGGTGGGAAGGAAGGCAACATCCCAAACTAAATTAAAATTAGTCTCGCTCTTCTCTCCAGCATCCAGAGGATTCACATGGGCCATGGCAACACTTCTTCAAACCCCCTTTTAATCCCATGCACTGTCCTTCCACAGAAGTGCCCAAATTTCCTGCTCAAAATTCCTCCTTTACAAGAGTGTCTGCAGGACTCCAGCCTTTGTTCCCTCCCCTTTCCTCTCACCATAAAGTTCAAAAGTTCCAGTAGCAGCAAAGTCAAAATTATCTTTGTGAGGCGGGAGAAGGAAATAGACAGGAGGCTTCACTCCCAATCAATCCAGATTGGAGCAGTAAGGAATGAACAGTGAAGTCAAATTTGTCTCTCATGGCATTAATCTAAATACGTAAGTGGGCACCACAAAGCAAGCCCAGCTCTTCCCATGGGGAATGAAATCGCCATGCTGGCCAGACACAGCCCATGTGGCCACAAACTCAGCTGCAAAGGCCAGTGCCCCAGGAGGCGACTCCAAGAGGACCCAGAGCAGAGAGTCACGGCATCCGAATGACCACGTAGGACTCTGCCATTAACAAATGAGCCTAAATCCTTTGTGAATGTTTATGTTACTTTTCTGGTTAAAAATTTTTAAATTCCATAAACAATCATCTATGAACTTACCTGACATCTATATATACTTCTTTTGTTTAAACAAAAACAAAACCACAACAGAAATACAAGTAAAAACAAAAGCCCAATAAGGTAGAAATTTCTGAGATGGCCCAACTTTTGGACAGTTATATATATGCACAATTTTGGTTCAGGACAAACACTAACAAGAAGCAAAGCTGAGGTGGCAGAATGATGGCTGAGGTTCACATTGTGCTTTTGGAGGGTCCCTGGGGGAAAAGGGAAGTGAGAAACTAGCTCTCAGGTCTTGTGTATTTTAGAGTCATCTGGTCCAGAGGTGCCAGGGGCTCTGGGTTGAAGCAGTGAAGGATCTTCTACCTGCAATTCCAGATGTGAGGATGATCAACTCTGAGGCCCTGAAGACCAGGTTTAACGGCCAGGTCTAGTTCTGCTGCACCCAAACTCTGGTGAGTCACAGGGTCTGTCCTGCAGAACAAGGGGCTAGAGGAGGGTCTCTTACTGCAGTCTGTTCCCAAAGAGCAGAGCAGAAAGAGCACCACACAAGCACTCGAGAGCCTGGAATTCAAGTTCAGGCTCTCCTATTCTTTAGTTATTTGTTCTTGGGCAATGCATTAATCCTCTCTGAGCCTCAGTTTCCTCTGCCATAAAATGGGGATACCACCACATCTGCCTGGAGTACCTCAGGGAGATAGTTTCAAATAAAATTCTGAAGTACCAAATATAAAACATGATCCCAGTAGTCCTCCCTTATCTCTAGGGGATGGGTTCTAAGACTCCCAGCAGATGCCCAAAACTGCAGATAGAACCCTATATACACCGTGTTTTCTCCTATACATGCATAACTATGATAAAGTACAACTTATAAATTAGGCACAGTAAAAGATTAATAATAACTAATAATAAAGTAGAACAAGTATGACAATATACTGTAAAAAAGTTATGTGAATGCGGTCTCTCTCTCAAAATATCTTATTATACTGTACTTACCCTTCTTGTGATGACATGAAATGATAAAATGCCTACACAATGAGATGAAGTGAGTGCATGATGTAGGCACAGCCACGTAGTGACACAGCGTTAGGTACCATTGACCTTCTGACGTAGTCAGAGGATCACCTGTTTGGAGTGATCCTGGATCATCGAGCCATGACCACACTGATGGCTGGATGTCAGGAACAAGTGATATGGATGACTAACGGGCAGGTAGAGTATACAGCATGGATATACCGGGTGGGGGATGACTCATGTCCTGGGCAGGATGGAGGAGGAAGGTGTGAGATTTCATGACACTACTAGGAATGGTGCACGACTTAACACTTATGAATGGTTTGTTTCTAGAATTTTCCATTTAATATTTTCAGACCATAGTTAACCATGAGTAATTGAAACCACGGAAAGCAAAACTGAAGGTGGGTGTGGGGAATTGCTATATTCTTCATCCTATTTCTGTTTGGTTAGGGGGGAATGAGGACCATTTATTACTGTCACCATGAATAATACGCTAAGGGGAAAAAACTGGATAACGTCACATTATACTAATAACCTTAAATCATATGAGAGAAGTCTATGTGCATAAAATTTAAGTTCTTAGTTGACTGCCCATTGCCATCTACGGGATCTGATGGGGCATCTCTCCTTGTCACCGGCTGCCATGCAGTTGAGAAACGCAAGCTCATTTTATTATCAACTTAATCCAAATAATTAGTAAGGGTCGGTCTCCCATGGCAGAGGAGAGGGGAAAACAGCTCTCTGCACAACTGTGGCAACAGCAAAGAGATCATTATTGACCCACCTCAGGATTCCTGTCCCTAAGCACAGGTAGCCAGGAGTCCAGTGCTTGAGAAATAAAAAATGTTTTTACTGTTCCTTTCTTCCTGAAAATTATACCACCTAGAAGAACAAGGAACACCGCTATCTTTCTATAAAACACAATAAAGATGATGGCGTTCACGTCAGTAACCAGGAAAACGCAAAGACTTCACTCCCAAACCTTGATCTCGGGGCCTTACGAGCAAGTCATCCCCGATTCCTCAGACGGGGCACTGATCCTCACCCCACTCCTGCCTGCCATACTTTGGACCTCACTGGGGAGCCTGGCGGAGTAACAGGCTCCACTGTCAGGGGACGGGGTGGCTGAAAGAAAGAGCATGAGACTCACGAACCCTGTCAGCATGGCCTTAGGTAAGTCACTCAACTTCTCTGGGTCACAACCGTAAGTACCCGTTAGCAGTGACTTACCAATAAGCACAAAAGAAAGTTAAGAATGACCAAAAATTAAAGATGATCACAATTTTGTCTAACCATAGTCCTTTCCTCATTCTTCCTGGATTCTGAAGGTTAACAGAATGCAGATACATCAGCCTTAGCAAGAGCAAGATCCCATCTCTACAGAAAATACAAAAAAAAATTAGCTGGGTGTGATGTTGTGCACCTGTAGTCCCAGCTACTCAGGAGGCTAAGGTAGGAAAATCACTTAAACCCAGGAGTTTGAGGTTGCAGTGAGCTGTGATAACGCTACTGCACTCTAGTCCAAGTGACAGAGTGAGACCCTATCTCCAAAAAAAAAAAAAAAAATACAGAAATAAATAAAAAAAAAAATTCAAGTGTCCAGGCCTCATGTACACCATGATTAAAATGGCAGGAAGAGATGAGGTATATAGACAAGAATAAGAAATCCAAATATAAAGATGAAAACAGTTGTGTTTGCACAATGGAATCTGGGATTTTTTTTTCTTTTCTCAGTGATACTTTTTCCTGTTACATCACCTTCTTATCAGGCACAACCAGTTGCAGTCACAAGGATTTGCAAAGAAAGGTCTTAGCTATAAGATCAGTCACTGCCAGGGCCCTGTTGTCCCACTGGTGTTGCAAGGGTCCCACCCCCAACCCTGCTGCAGAGACCAATATCAGGCTTCCAACTTCACAAGCTACTCCAAGGAACACCTAGGGTCCCAGGTTCCTGAAAAAGCTTATGAAATAGATCTATAAAGGCAAGGGCTTGAAGAGTCCGTCACACAGCTCATCAGTAAAGGAGTTTGAGTCCATCCAGAAAGGAACTAGGGACAAAAAAATGAAAGATTTCTTAACAAATTGGAATTGCTGACAAACACCTGGACTGCTGTATTATGCATGATAGGAGGGAGGAGAGGAAAGGGGAGGGGGACACGGGAGCAGGGGAAGATGAAAGAAAGATAAACAGTAACATCTTTGCTGTCAAGAATCCTGTTGAGATTTTCATGTATTCACAGAAATAAGTTATCAAAGGAAACAAAAAAAAAAAAAACCAACTTAATTGCATTTGCTTCTGAAAAGTACGCTTGGGGTTTAGGGTGTGAAGGAGACTGACTTTTCTTAAACCGTGATCTAAATACTGCAGGAACAAGGCTAGCAACTGGAATTACAATAAAAATGGTGAATATATTGAGCACTTACTATGTGCCAGGCCCTAAGACCTTCACCTAGATTATCTTATTTAATCCTCACGTTTACCCTGTAAGATAAGATAGGTGATACAATTATTTCCACTTAACATCTGCAAAAGCTAAGGCACAGAGAGTATGTCATTTGCTCAAGGTCCCCAGCTAGCAAGTGACAGGACCAAGCAGGACTCAAACCCAGTCTCACCCAGAGCTCCCTGGGTTCATCTCAACGGAAAGCAAGGTTTGCATCATTAAAAGTGGGCACTAAAGGAGAAGACGTTTGGTGTTGTTTGGAGAGTGTCTGTAGGGAAAAGGGATATGCATAGGAGAAGACACAGTGCTGAAATCCGTGATGATCAGAACCACAAACATTTCTTGAGAACCTCCTAAGTGCTGGGCACGACCAGATTTGGGGGAACAACTGCAGGAAATAAAGCTGCTACACAGAGATGGAAAAGGAGGGCATAGGCACTCCATTCACCTTCCAAAATAAGACCACAAAACTCAAAATAAGATCTCTTCAGCCCGCCCTGAATATTTCAGAGTCTTCAAAGACACTGTGCAGCAAGAATGCCAAGCTGACGTGGCGAAGTCAGGAGGGGATGTGAACAAAGCAGAACTGATGCAGCAGAGAAGTGAGGGAGATAAACATATCGCCTTCTTCCCGCGGCGAAAGCATTTTAATTACCACCTGGGAGTCCCGCAGAGCCATAGAACTGGCCGGCTGTCCCAGTCCATCAGGCCAGAGGCCATAACAGACAAGACAAGGCAGCATGTTTCAGAGGCTGAGCACTTCGAGTTAAGGCTGGGTCCAGAGGGAGCAAGAGGCACAGGCTGGCACAGTTAGAAGGGCTGGTGGGGATTAATCCCTTTCAGTGGCTTCAGCTGAAATAAATCCACCCGTTTCAGCAGGATGGGTAAAACCATGACTGGCTGGCTGCGAAGGCCATGCAGGGCTGCCTAAAATCCTCACACCGCTAAGAAGGGAAATCCAGCCCTATCATGTGTATGATTAAGTAAAAAGGAATGGAAGGAAGTTTCTCCTACTCCGTGGAAAGAGGGAAAAAAGCACAGCGCCATTCACTGAATGCAGTGCCTGCGTGATACTTGGCGCATACTATTTTGTGTCATCTGAAAACAACACTGCTCTTTTCTATATTGTCCACATTTTACAGATGAGCTTCCTGGAGCTCCAAGCGGCTAACCACATGCCCAGTGTCAGGTGCTTGAGAAGTAGCTTAAATCTGAGCCTGGCTGATTTCCAAGTCAGGGCTCCTCCCACTAGACCACACAGGTTCCCAAAGTCAATCTTAAGGGGAAAAAATGCTTTCTTCTCAGATCAAAACTGCCAAGTTTCCCACAATGAACAAAAACCCTGAGGAAGTTAGGAGGGAAAGGACATGCAATCCATAGCTTTTAATATGTCTAATTTCTATGTCTCACTCTTAGAGCAAAGTGGACTGCACGGGAGGACAGGGTCTTCCTATAAGTCTGTTGGTGAGTGGGGATACAGAGGCACACAGTTAAAACAACCTGAGCAATCCTAAACCCCATCCGAAAAAGGCCTGGGTCATTTCAGAAAAGTGGGCAGGAAGCAAGTGTAAGTCACAGCAACAGCAAAGGTCAGAGACACCATCACGCCCCTTGCTCAGCTCCGAGGACAGAGGGGCATTCACCTAACTGCGTCCTGCCTCCGGACCAGGACTGTCCTTGGTTTGCTGTGAAGCCACAACGTGATTCATGTGACCGGAGCATCTTCTCTCGGCAAGGCCATCTGTTGTGCCCTGGGCAGCGATGGGGAAGGGGAGCACCTGGGAGCTCCTGTCCGCTGTTTTCTCCACTAAACCACTCTGTGAAGACCCCCTTTCAGGAGATCCAGCCCCTGCCAGAAGCAGCCTGGAAGGGGGGAACCTGAGCACACCGCAGCCGGACATGCAGACGCAGACACACTGTGTATTCATCATCTGCTCCCGAATACACAGACATTCGCGCTCTAAGTCCTGGGCAGGACCTCAGAGATCATTTCGTCCAAACCTCTCAATTTACAGATGAGGAATTTGAAGTCCAGAAAGATCACAAGGTGTGCCCAAGGCCACCCAGCCGGTCAGTGTCAAGGACGGCCCTGGGGCCCACATTCCTTCCACTGCACCAGAACGCCTCTTACACAGATGCCCAATTAAGTTTAACCTTCTCTGAGCCTTGGTTTAATAAAAGCTATAAGCCTTCCCCCCCCTCCCCGCCGAAAATGAACCTGCATAGATTCCAGGGGTTCACAGGCCCTGTGCTAACAATCCTTACTTTATAAGAGGAACACAGCGTTGTTCTATGACAGGCTGTCGGGGTAGTGATGGGGACTCCACAGTAAAGACCTGGGCTCCTTGGACCTGGGGAAGCAGCTGGTTTTTTCCTGGCTCAACCAGACCACTGACATCACTGCTTTGTGTCCTATCCAGAAGTGAACCTGAGCTACCTCACAGGCATGAGGGGAAGCACCAGGTTAAGGAATGGAAATTTTGCCAAGAGACATGGAGGAAAGGAGAGATGGGCAGACTCTTATCTCCTTAAAGATCCGGAAGCACACAGCTCTTGACCCTGAGCAATGACAGTGCCACAGGCCACCTGCAAGAGGTGGTCATTACATAGTTGCTACCATGTTTGCTTGGGGAGGGATGCGGAGAAGGGAAGACAAGAATTTATTAAATTGTCTAGGCAATAGTGGCACAAATCAGAGGAAAGAGAGGCAAAGGGAAAGAGGCTAAATATTCTTCTGGAAATCAGACCCCACACACCTTTTGAAGCCCACCTTGCCCTGATCTCAAGCCCTCACCAAGGCCATCTTCTGCAACTAAGAGCTCATAGTCCAGAAATCCTGACCAAGACCCTTCACACAGCATCATCGTCTGCTCCAGCTCCGACACAAGCTCCACGCGTGCCTAAGGGTTGCCCAGGGTCCCTCTACTTCCTGCCTCACTCAGTAAGCTGCAGAGAAGCTCCACATGTGACAAACGGGAAGCAAAAGGAGGCAGGACTCTAGAGCAACCCCTGGGGAAATGAAGGCACATGACCCACAACAAGACCAATGTCCCCCATGAAGCCTCCGCAGCGGTCCCTCTGCTCCACCAACCACTGGAAAGGAAGGAGGTAAAAGAATCTAAAGGGATCACCAAGGATGCCATCTGCCTCCCGGGAGGCCATGCTCTTCTGGGCACTTGGGCCTGCCTGTCCCGCTAACCTTCTCACCCCACCCACCCCTTCCACAGTCTAATCAGCTCCTCCCCCTCCTTCACATCTGAAACAAACTTCCTCAGGAAATCCTCCTCCAACACTCTTGTCCACGCACGTCTCTTTATTAGTCATTCTCATAATACTTAGCACAGTGTTGACTTTACATTTTTCTGTTACTTTATTTTGATCAAGGTCCATCTTCCTGACCCCACAGGGAGCTCCCTGAGGGCAGGACCTGTGTCAGTGTTTGTTGACTGCTGTATTTCTAACACCAAGCACTCAGAATGGCCCATAAGAGAAAGTCATCTTTGTGCAGGAGATGGCCACCAAAGCCCAAGGTTCCCAGGACAAGTTCAAGGACCAAGAGATGCAACGAGACTTGCAAGTCAGCCCTCTGGTCACGGTGGTTTCTTCTGCTGAGTCCTGTTCACCTGGCTGGTGATTTGCTTCACTTCAGCTTTATTCACTTATGTGTGCATTTTGGCTTACAGATCTTGTCTCTG
>CAUYSK010037384.1:0-15576 GCA_963575035.1 Avahi laniger
AGGGATGGTCTTATTCTTGACCTTGGCTTGTCCACGTTTCAAGATGAGTTCCCGGACGGACTTCAGATTTGGAAATCCCCAGGTCACATATGGTTCCACCATACGCAGCAATTTTAGGCTCTGCGGGGTGACTCTAACAAAGACACCACTAAAAATTTTCTTTAGGCGAAGTCTTGCGATGGTCTTTTGCACCAGTGAACTCACCCCATTAATCCTTTGGATGCGTACAACAAAAGCCAAGGAATGTTTATCCGGTAATTCCAAGGCATGAGGTTTCACTTCTAGTCGTCTGAGACGCACCCTGTCGCGTTGCTGCCGCCAGGAATCATGTAGAAATGATTCCAGTCGCTTAAACCTGGGCCCTTTTCCTTTCCTCTGCTCTTTCTTTGCCAAAAGAGCCTGCTTTGCCTGGGTGGCTTTGAGGGCTTGATAAGCCTTCCTCTTTTTCAGGAGATTTTCGGGAACCAGAGGGATTTTTTTCCTTTCCTCTTGCTCCGCCATCTTTCTAGCGTTGCAGCTACTGATCATGCGCACTCGCCTGCATTTAGTATTTTTAAAAGTTAACTTCCCAAATTATTATCTAGATGTTGGCCATAATCTGAGAAATAAATTAGTACACATATAAAAATTTAAAAACTTATACAAATTTCAGGATTTTATAAAAAGTGAAAACTGTATTAATAAGCATTAATGTATTATCTATCATTAACACCAGATTATGTCATTCTACATTGCAATAAAATTTAATTTTCTCTTTCAATATTCCTTGAAATATTAAATGCCACACTTGTTGTTTGATAACTATATACTAAAAAGTTAGCTTAAAAAGATGCCTTATAAGCTACATAAACTTGTAGGGCTTAATTAGACAAGAACACTGTTAATTAGTAAATAATTTTTTAAAAAAAGTCAAATGGTTATAGTAACACCATAATAATATATTTTTATTTTTCTTGAATCATATTTGTTGATTGTATGTATTAGAAAACAATCAAATAATTAATTTGAACATGATATTAAAACATTATGAATTACTCACATTAAAATTTAGATCGGTGAGACAGCAGAAAAGCACACATGGCCCTCTTATTTTCATTATATCCTCCTTATTCTCATTTTTTATTTTAAACTTTGGAAAAAATGGGTGAAAGTATTGATAAACATATCCAATTGTTTCACCAGGTGGAGCCTCAACTTTTAGCTATAAAAGATTGAAAAATATAATATTGATTCAATGAGATATGTTATATTTGTAAGTAACACTGTATTTAGTTATGTGCTATTAATAATACCTTTTAACTCAGCATTTTGTATATTTGAACAGAACCTTTTGTGTTTAAAGCATGCCTTATATTTGAGAATAAACATGGAAGGTGTAAGACCCAGGCTTTAGATGTTAAAATCTTTAAGATCTGACTCTGTTGCTTACTAATTGCTTGAAATGTGGACAAGTCACTAATGTTTCTAAAATTCATTTTTCATTTGAAAAAGAAGAATAATAATATCCTTCTTTAGGTGCTTATAAGGATTACTTATAAATTGCCATGCCCATGAGATATGACTTAAATTCCAATCACAGCAAAAACTGTTTATTAACACACTTTCATACATTTTTGACAATGTAAATATGAAGTCATTGAAATTCTTTGTCCCCATTGTTATATAAAGCCAAGTTTATAAGAATCCATAGAAACCTGCTGAATAAATTATGATTATCCATATAATGTATTATTATGTAGCCATTTAAAGGAACAAAGGAGGTCTACATACGTACTGATAAAATTTTCAAGTTATAGTGTAATGTGTTAAAAGGAAATTGTAGGAAAAATGCTACCAATTGTGTTAAATGCACAGATACCATGAACATGCTATGTTAATGTAATATATTATATAAATACTTATGAAATAACTATGGAAGAATACATAAGAAACTCATAGTAGTAGTTGTATTCTGGGGAGGAATACAGGAGGCCTAGAAAAAAAGCATTATTTTTGAAAGACATTATTTTTCCCGAATATAATTCTGTTATCTTTCTTTCTTTTCTTACTTTCTTCTTTCTCTCTTTCTCTCTCTCTGTCTCTTTCAACAGAGTAAATTTACCCTGGAACCTGCCCTCAAAAATAGAAATTCTACCTAATATTTATTTTGAAATACGTTTTCAAAAAATGATATAAAATATAAATAAGCAGTGTACATCAGAATTAGAAAAGCACAGAAATAAGGTAACTAAAAGTTGAAGAGAGAAAATGAAGAGAATATAAAAGAGACTGGGCAAAGCTAAGAAACAGAAAAAGGAAAAATTAGTTCAGAAATAAGAATTTACCTAAAAAGAACACAAGTACAAAGGACTACACAGAAATTATCATACAAAAGTAGAAGATAGCATAAGAAGATCCAATATTTGTCTAAGAGTCCTCCCAAAAGAAAAAAAGTAATGAAACAGAATAAATACTAAAAGCTACAATTCAATATAATTTCTTTAAATAAAAGAAAGAAACTGATTGTATCAACTTAATGGGCATATGCCTAAAGAAAATCAACCTAAAATGCTCAACACTGAGACATTTTCTAGAGAATATGAAAATTAAAAAAAAAATGATTTTGCAGAAATTTACTCAAAACCATCAAGTTACTTATAAAAAGGCTAAATGTAATTTATTTTATATATGGGTCACTTTAGAAAGAGAAAGAGGGCACTATTAGGACATATTGCAATAGTCTTAAACTAGGATTATCCCAGGTAACTTGGTACATATAGTCATATTACTTATAGGGATAACAAAATCAGATTGGCAACAAAGCTTTGGGTAGTAATTTACACTGCATGCCAGAAGATAGTGGGTTAATATGTTAAATATTCAGGAAAAGACAATGTGATCCAAGGAGTTGCCTTTCGACATACAAAGTTTATGGACAAACTGTTATGACCTTGAAAGAGCTCAGGGAATATTATTACTTTGAGCCCCTCCCTGAGAAATTTTGCTAGAAGTGATGTATAAAAAACCAAGATGAATGGGCAGTCTTTGGCACTAAATGATGAAAATAAGATGGACAATTATGGGGAAAATTATGACAGGGGAAAATTTATGACAGAATAGTTTAGAGTGATTATATGGGTTAACAATGTATATAAAATGCAACTATCAAAATAATGGGTGGGGGGAGTTCCACTTTCAGAAATAGTTCTGAGAATGGAAACTGGGACATTAGAAATATAGTGAGTCTATATTTAGAAAAATGGAATGTCACTGATTAAGACTTTTTATGGCAGCTTATTTGAGAGTTGGTACAAGTTAGTGCTGTTGAAAATTTGAATACAAATCTGCAGTCTTACTGGTTGAGAAATCATAGAACAGGGATGAAAGAAATCACAGCCATTGTAAAGTGAGGAGAAAATCCTAGAAAGGAGAGAAATAGAGAAGCAGCCCCATTATGTGTTCATAATTCTTCCCATAGACACAATAGATATAGACTGATAGAATAACCCATAGATAAAGTAAAACATTTGAAGAAAAATTAGAAAATATTGGAACTGCATAAAAATTAAAATAGAACCTTATCAAATTTATAGCCAAAGTAATGCTGATAGAAAGATATATTTAGCTTCAAATGTTTATATAGGAATTTAAGAAATATTTAGAGCCAATGACAAAAGTTTCCATTTTTAAGAAGCTAAAGAAGTTGTAGAAGGAAGGAAATACTAAATACTAGAGGAAATAAATCAATGAGATAGGCAACGGACAAAAAATAGAAAAAATAAATGAAACTAAAAACTGATTTTTTAAAAAATATCAATACAATTTATTAAAATAAGCATGAAAAAAGAAAGAAAACACAAATTACTAATGTCAGAAATAAAAAAGAGGGTATTACTATATAATCTGCAAACTTAAAAGAACAGTAAGGAAATATGTAACAAATCTATGTCAATAAATTCAATAACTTAGATGCACAAATTATTTGAAAAACACAAATTATAAAAATAGACTCAAGAAATAGAAGTCCTGAAAATCTCAATATCTATTAAAGAAGCTTTGAATTTAAAACTAAAATCCTTCACATGTACACAACTCCAGGATAAAATGGCTTAACTGTTGAATACAATCAAATACTTAAGAAAGAAATAATACCAATCTTACACAAACTCTTTCAGGAAAGGAAGAA
Source organism: Avahi laniger (assembly GCA_963575035.1). NCBI lineage: Eukaryota > Metazoa > Chordata > Mammalia > Primates > Indriidae > Avahi > Avahi laniger. Next base: position 4,166 of record CAUYSK010037384.1, read on the forward strand.
ATAAGAAAAAATTGCAAACTCTTCTTATGAGACCAACATCATCCTAATACCAAATCCATACAAAGAATTAAAAGAAAATTATAGACGTAAATATTATAAACACAAACCTAAAACATTATCAAACTGAATCCAGCAATATATAAAAATAATATGTTCAGGTGGAATGTATCCCAGGAATGCAAGGTTGTTTTAACATTAAGAAAAAAACAATTTATGCAACTATCATATTTGCAGAATAAGAGAAAAGTTATATCATCAAATCAATAGATGTGGACAAAAAGATTTGACAAAATACAAACTTATTTATGATAAAAACACAGAAAATTAGGAATAGATGGAGTTTTTCTCAACCTGATAAAGGATACCTTCAAAACATCTACAAAGAAGATAGGATAAAGATGGCTGAACAGACACAGGTAGTCTGTTCCTCTTCCATGGAAAGGAACCAGAACAATTATCAGATTCTCATATTTTGAACAGATCATCTAGGAGAGAATTCTGGGACTCACCAGGGAAGTGATGGGAAGCACCAAAAAGTGTGTAAGGAGAGGATTTGGGGCAATTTTCCCCCTGGGGACAGGCTAATAGCTAGGAGATGCTCCAAGATACAAGGAAACAGTAAGAAAGAAGCTCCCAGGGCTCAACTCACCCAGACCAGCCTTTAAAATCTTAGCTACAAGAGAATCCCCCCAACCCATACAGATCTTGGGCCTAACATAAGGAACTGCTTGGAGATTCCACAGGTATGTTGTTCCAGCAAGGGAACTCATGCAGAATCCAATAGGAATCTAAGCCTAGAGCAGCTTACACTGGGTGCCATTCTGAAAGCCTAGATACTGAGAACCACAACCACACCTGCAGCCAATTGGGGGCCGCTATTGTGACTGAAATATGAGCAGACAGCATTATCCACAGTTTCTTACCCTCCCTACCTGCCTGGGTGGGGCCCCAGTCTTCCTGGTCACAAGTCCAATGTGCCATTTTGAGAATTTGACACTGGGCTATGTGCCACCCTCAGGCTGTATTTGGGACTGATGCAGCTACAGCCCTCACCTTCCTGGGGTGGGACAGGAAAATGGCTTTCCAGTACACATCTGGGATAGTGCCCACTATCCTACTGTCAGCTTCTGTGGGACCAAGTCTCAAGTGAACTTCATTCCTCATAGTTTTCTGCTAGAGCAGCCTGCCTAAGAAGGGCCCCACTCCCTCTATTAAAAGGTCTAGTGTACCATTTTGGGAGTTTGAAGCTGGACTGCACCCCACCCTCAAGCTGAATCCAAGCTGATGCAGCCACAGGCCTGCCCATACAGGGGAGCCCAAGCTCTCCTATATGCACCTAGTATAATTCCCACTGCCTTGCTACAGGCTGCTGTGGGACTGAGTTGTGAGCAGATGGCAATTCTCCCAGAATGTTGTCCATACTGCTTGTCTGGAGAAAGCCCCACCCTCTTTGATTACAGACACAATGTCTTACTTTGGGAGTTTAACTCTGGGCAGCACCCTATCCTTGCGCTGAGTTTGGGCTGATGAAGCTGCAGCCCCACTTACTTGAGGAGGAGCAGGAAAGCCTAAGCACACCTACACACACCTAGGACAATTCTCACCACCCCTGTTATGGACTCCTGTGAGACTGAGACACAAACAGACGGCATTCCCCATAGTCTCTTGCCCACACTGCTTGCCTGAAAGTGTCTCTGCCCTCTTTGATTGCAGGCCAACACCCAGAACCATTTTGAGAGTTTAAAACTAGGCTATGTATAGCCCTGGGGCTGAGTTCAAGGTGCCACCTAAGTGGAAAGGGACAGGGGAGACCAAGCTCTTCTAAGCACACTTAGGACAAAACCCACTGCCCCATTACAGGCAGCTATGGGACTAAGGACTAAACTGCTCATCCCACTACAGATACCAGTAACACCAACATGAATCACTTGGTTCCTGGTGTGTAATTCCACCACTGCTATTTCCACCTCCCACATCACACCAGCTGATGAAGGACATAAGAACCCATACTACACACGCAGCCCTCTGCTTCAACTACTAGTTTCTGAGAAAGCCATCTGAAGACCCAATAATTGCCCCCCAGGACACACTAACACCACTGGCAGTGTAAGCTGCTCTGAAGTCTAAAATTGGGCAGTCTACTGCTTCTACCACTAGGGCCCAAAGATTGGCTCAGATTGGCTCAGCTGCCATTCAAGTCCCCAGCAAAACTTCACCACAGACTCAACTATTATCTGTTCCCCAAACCAATAAGGAAATCACAGGTGCCATTAATACTGTGTTTTCCCCAAGAAATCATACAAATATCACACTACTGCATGCACCCAAAATTAAAGCTGAAATGTCCAACCCAACCATCAATATATTCACATCTTCAGGAAAAAAAAATCATAGTAAGTGACTGTTACATCAGATGGGCCAATAGAAGGATACATGATAAAGCAAGGAAATATGATACCACCAAAGGACCAAAACAATTGTCCAGCAATAGATCTCAATAAAAAAGAATTCCTCATGATGTCAAATAGAAAATCCCAAACATTGATTCTAAAGAAACTCAATAAGATGGAAGAGAAATCTGAAAACAAATACAAAGAAATGGAAAATCAATTCAGCATATGAATGAGAAATGTATCAAGAAGATAGATATCATGAAACAAACAAACAGAAATTCTAGAGCTGAAAAATTCATTGAAGGAAATACAAAAAATATTTGAAAACTTCAAGAATAGATAAGACCAAGCAGAAGAATCTCAGTACTTGAAGACAGGTCTTTGGAAATAATGTAGTCAGACAAAAAATAAGGAAAAAAAGAATAAGAAAGAATGAACCAAGTCTTCAAGATGTCTGGGACTACATAAAGTGACCGTAACATATGATTTATCAGTATTTCCTAGGGGTAAGAGAGATAAAAAAGTTTAGAAAAACTATTTAAGGAAATAATTAAAGAAAACTTCTCAGGACTATCAACAGAGTTAGACATTGAGATACAAGAGGCCCAATGAAGCCCAGGCAAATATGTTGCAAAAAGTTCTTTAGCATGGCATATTATAATCAAAATGACTAAAGTTGAAGTCAAAGAGAGAATTTTAAAATTAGCAAGAGAAAAGCATCTAGTTACCTAAGAAGGAAACCCCATCAAACTAACAGCCAATCTCTCAGCAGAAAGCTTACAGGCCATAAATAGAATGGAAAGGCATTTTCATAGTGTTGAGAGAAAAAACTTCCAACCAAGAATTTTATATCCTTCCAGAATTAGCTTCATAAATGAAAGAGAAATAAAGTCTTTTCCAGACAAGCAAGAGAATTTATCACCATTATATTGGCCCTACAGGAAATAATTAAAGGAAACTTAAACATGGAAATAATATTATAATATTCACCATCATGAAAACACACAACATAAAACTCACAAGTCTTATACAATCACACAAAGGAATTAATGGCAACATCACAGAAATTCAGCAAACCAAAAAGATAAAAAGACAAGGAAAAAGAGAAACAAATTATAATATAACTAGAAATCAATTAACAATATGACAAGAAAAAAGCTTCACATATCAATTTTAACCTTGAATGTAAATGTATTAAATGCACCACTTAAAAGATATAGATTGTGAGGATTCATAAGAATCCATTATTTAACAATATGTTGTTTATAAGAAACTCATCTTAGCCATGAAGACACTGAAAGTAAAGAGATGGAAAAAGATATTTCACACAAACACAAACCAAAAGAGAGCAGAAGTAGCTATACTTATATTAGATAAAACAAACCAAATCAAAAGAGTAAAAGAAAGACAAAGAAAAGTCATTATATAACCAAGAAGGTATCAACCCAGCAAGAGGATAGAATGATTGTAAATATATACTAATCCAGTATCAGAAAACCCAAACTCACAAAACAAATATGACTAGACCTAAAGAAAGAGATAGACAGCAACACAATAATAGTGGGTAACTTTAATATCCCACTCACAGCAGTAGACAGATCAACACAGAAAATCAACAAAGAAACGTTGGACATAAATTGGATTTTAGACCAAATGGACTTAACAGACATTTACAGAACATTCCTCCCAACAACTACAGAAAATACATTCGTTTCATCAGCACATGGTATATTCTCCAACATAGACCCCATTTTAGGCCACAAAACAAGTCTTAACTAATTTTTAAACAATGAAATCATATCAAGTATCTTCTGAGACCACAGTGTAATACAGTTAGAAATCAATATGAAGAGGAACTTGAGAAACTATTCAAACACGTAGAAATTAGACAACATGCTCCTTAGTGATCACTGGGTCAACAAAGAAATAAAGACAGAAATTAAAATTTTTTTTGAAACAAATGAAAATGAAAACATAACATACCAAAACCTTGCGGATACAGACAAAGCAGTGCTAAGAGGGAAGTTTATAGCATTAACTAACTACATGAAGAAAGTAAAAAAATCATAAATTAACAACTTAGCATCACACTTTAAGGAACTAAGGAAAAAAAAAAAACCCAGAGTTAATAAAAGGAAAGGAGTGACAAAGATCAGAGCAGAACTAAATGAAAAAGAGAACAAAAAACAGTGCAAAGGATCAACAAAATAAAAAGTTATTGCTTCAAAAAGATAAAATTGTTAAACCACTATCTGGACTAACCAAAAAAAAAGAAGTGACAAGATCCAAATAATGACAATCATAAATGAAAAAGAAGACAGTACAACTCATACCACAGAAATACAAAAAATCCTCAGGAGCATATTATGAACAACTGTGTGCTCACAAACTAGAAAGCACAGAGGAAATGGATGAATTTCTGAATACATACAACCTCCTTAGATTGAACCAGGAAGAAATAGAACTTCTGAATGGACCAATAACAATTAGTGATATTGAATCAGTAACAAAAAAAATCTCCCAAAAAAACAAAGCTCAGGACCAGATGGATTCACAGTTGAAATTCTACCAGACATACAAAGGAGACTAGTGCCAATCCTACTGACTCTGTTCCAAAAGACTGAGAAGTACAGAATCCTCCCTAACTCATTCTACAAATCCAATGTTACACTGCCAGACAAGGACACAACAAAAAAGAAAATTATAGACCAATACCTTTGATGAACATAGATGCAAAAATCCTCAACAATATACTATCAAACCAAACCCAAGAACAAATCAAAAGGATACTTTATCATGATCAAGTGGGTTTTATGCCAGGGATGCAAGGACAGCTTCAACCTACACAAGTCAATATATGTGATTCACCATATAAATAGAATTCAAAACAAAAACTACATGATCATCTCAATAGATGCAGAAAAATTATTTAATAAAAGCCAGCATCCAATCATGATAAAAATTCTCAAAAAACTCAGCATAAAAGGAATGTACCTCAAACAAACCCACAACCAGTATAAGACTGAATGGTGAAAGTTGAAAGTATTTCCCCTAAGAAATGGAACAAGGTAAGGAAGCTCACTTTCACCACTTCTATTCAACAGAATACTGGAAGTTTTAGCCAGAGCAATCAGGCAAGAGAAAGAAATAAAGGATATCCAAATTGGAAAAGAGGAAATCAAATTATCTGTTTGCTGGTGATATGATCTTATACATAGAAAACTCTAAGGACTCCTCCAAAAGACTATTAGATTTTATAAATAAATTCAGCAGTCTCAGGTTATAAAATTATTGTACAAAAATCAATAGCATTCTTATACAACAACGACCAATCTGTGAACCAAATCAAAAACTCAATCCCATTTACCATAGCTGAAAATAAAAACCCTAGGAATAAATTTAACCACGTAGGTGAAAGATCTCTATGAGGAGAATTACAAATCACTGATGAAAGAAATTATAGATGTCACAAACATATAGAAGAACATCCCCTGTTCATGGCTCAGGAAGAATCAATGTTGTGGAAATGATCATATTGCCCAAAGCAATTGGCAGATTCAGTGTAATTCCTATCTAAATACCAAACATCATTTTTCATAGAATCATAAAAAGCAATTTCAAAATTTATATGAAACCAAAAAGGAGCCCAAATAGCCATCACAACCCTAAACAAAAAGAACAAAGCTGGAGGCATCACATTGTCTGACTTCAAATTATATTACAAGGCTACAGAAACCAAAACAACATGGTACTTTTATAAAAATAGATACATAGATCGATGGAACAGAATAGAGAAACCACATATAAAGCCACATACTTATAGCCAACCAATCTTTGACAAAGTTGGCAAGAACATATACTGGGGAAAGAGCACCCTTGTCAATAAATGGTTCTGGGTAAATTATATAACCATATGAAGAATAATGAAACTGGATCTCTTTCTCTCACAATATACACAAATTAACTCAAGCTGGATTAAAGACTTAAATGTAACTGAAAAAATAAATAATCCTACAAGTAATGGTAGAAAAAACTCTTTTGGACATTGACCTAGGAAAAGAATTTGTGACTAATACCCCAAAAGCAAATGCAATAACAACAAAAATAAACAACCGGGACTTAAACTAAAAAGCTTCTGCATATCAATAAAAATGATCAAAAGGGTACATAGACAATCTACAGAATGAGAGAAAATATTCTCAAACTATGTGTCTGACAAAGGACTAATTTTCAGAATCCACAAGGAACTCAAACAACTCAGAAAGAAAAATCCAAACAACCCCCTTAAAAAGTGGGCAATTGACACGAACAGACATTTTTCAAAGAAAAAATGGCCAAGAAACATATGAAAAAATGCTCAACATCAGTAATCATCCGGGAAATGTAAATTAAAACAATGAGATACTGTCTCATGCCAATTAGAATGACCATCACTAAAAAGTCAAAAAACGATAGATGTTTGCATGGGTGCAGTAAAAAGGAAACACACACTGTTGCTGGGAATGTAAATTAGTACAACCTCTATGGAGATCGGTATGGAGATTTCTCAATGAACTAAAAGTAGATCTGCCATTTGATCCTAAAATCCCACTACTGGGTATCTACTCAGAGGAAAATAAATCACTATATCAAAAAGATACCTGTACTCATAAGTTTATCACAGCACAATTTACAATTGCTAAGATATAGAATCAACCCACGTGCCCATCAACTGATGAGTGTATTAAGAAAATGCGATATTAAATACACACACACACACACACACATATGTACTATGGAGTATTACTCATCAATAAGAAAGAATGAAATAATGACTTTTGCAGTAACTTAGATGAAACTGGAGGCCATTATCCTAAGTGGAGTATCCCAGGAACAGTAAAATAAATGCCACATGTTTTCACTTATAAGTGGGAGCTAAACTATGGCTACACAAAGGCACACGGAGTTGTATATTGAACATTGGAGACTCAAATGGGGGAAGGCTGGGAGGGAGTGTGGGATGAAAAATTATCCATGGGGTATAATTGACAGTACTTGGGTGACAGGTATACCAAAAGCCCAGACTCCACCACTATATAATATGTACATGAAACTGAATTCACCTTGTACCTGATAAACCTATGAAAATAATTTCAAAAAAAGAAATGTTATAAAACCGTTAAAAAAATCTACAGGGAATATACTTAATGGTAAAATGGAATCATACTTAATGGTAAAATGGAATCTTTCCTCCTACTTCTTCTATTCAACATGGAAAGCTTGTACTGTCTGCTATTAAGATTTACTCTACAGCTAGGGGAGTCAAGACAAAGTATTATTGATGGTATTGGTAATGCTACATTGTCTTGACTACTCTAGCCATGTGTATACCTATGTGTGTGTATATTGTGTGTATATATGTACACATATGTATATATAGATATATGTGTGTGTATATGTATATATATTGAGATATATATATCAATATATATTTAATATTGTTACACTGATATATGCGTATATATACATATTAATGAAACAATGGAAGAGAGTAGACTCAAAAAATAGGCAAACACATATACTGGCAATTCATTTTAAAAAAAATATGCTAAGGCAATTCAACAGGATAAAAGATAGTCTTTTACAAAACATGGTGTTAGAATAACTAGATATAAAATTAAGAAAAAAATCAATCTCAATATTTTTCTTACATGAACACAAACATTAACTCAAAAGGGAACTAGATGGGTGAATACAGAATTTCTAGAGGAAACACAAGAGAGAATCTTTGCCAATTTGTAATAGGCAAAGATTTCTTAGAGAGGTCATGAAAGGCATAAGCCATTAAAAAAAAACAGTATATATTTTATTTTATCAAAATGGAAACTTCTGATTTCCAAATACACTGTTAAGAAAATGAAAAGTCAAGCCATAAACCTGGAGACAACATTAGAAATACATTTATCTGACAAAGGACTTATATCCAGACTATATTTTAAAAAAACCTCTTATAACTCAATAATAAGATAAATAGTCTCATTTTTAAAATAAGCAAAAATACGTGGACATTTAATTAAATACAATATTCAAATAGCCAGCAAGCACATTCAGAGAAATGAAACAAATAACAATAAAATATCTGTATTTCATATACATACATATATATATTCACATACACACATATGGCACAAGAAGATATGTTTACACAGAGACCTATATATGAACTTTCGGAATAGCTTTGTACATAATAGCAAAAAACTTGAAAAAAAAACCTATAAACAAATGTATAGCTCATATCCTATTCTAAAGAATAAAAACTTGCCTCCGATATGCTGATTGGACCTATAATAGTAGTATTGCAAATTTTACAATTTAGTATTTTCCTACTGCCTCAACGTCCCCACAACAGGCTGTGAGCACCCCGCCCAGGTGCCCAGATGCACCAGTGTGATAAGGTGGGCCACTGCTACACATTCCCTTGTTGCCTACACCTGACTGTGACCTAGTGACATTCAAATGAACCAGTGAAATCCCATCAAGCCTTTAGCTTGTTTACTCCATTCTGACCCCCATTAAAGGCACTTACTCAAAGGTCCTAGTTCTTCTCTGCTCCCCACCTGCGTGGTTCTCCCATGTGGCACCCTTGTGGCTTCCAGTGCCTCTGTATCTCTAGAACCTCCACTACAAAAATTTTTTCTTGCACCTCTCCCGTGTTCTCCCTTATGGCCACACCTGACTGACCATCTCATGAGAGAATACAATAGTATAGAAGCATTCCAGGAACTATAAAACTCAGAATATCAAAACTGTCACTTATCTACATCACAAATGACCACAGGTCAGAAATGAAGCCTTAGACAGATGTTTAGATATTTTAGAATAGAAAACATCTAAAGATCTTGTGACTTTCATTGCCCGGAAAAAAATTTACAGAGTTGTGCATGATTCTCACCCTGCAGGTATGTGGTATAAAAATTCAATTCTCACTCTGACATTTTTCATTCCAGACAATCCTTTGTAACCAAACCCAATGCTTAAATTTTATCATACTGTCCAGTGTTGAGGATTATTGAAGCAATGCAAATAAATTCTAAATCGCATGGAATAAATTTACCTTTTGTGGGGAGTAGCAACAGCTACATCCTAGAGCTTTATGAAGAGCAATTACATCCCGACCTACATTATCATAAATTGTCATAGTAAAAGGCCTTGAAGAACCACAAACGCATTGAAGAAACCAATTATTTCTCTCTTCTGCAAAATAAATTCTCTGTCCTTGATTGTTCATGATTTCATATGTTTTACTAGTTTCCAGATTACTGAGAACTAAAGAATAAAACAACATGATGGTTTATTAATAATGCTAATGAATGACTTGTGTCAACTGCATATCAGATAACTTTCAAATATGGAAATTATGTTGGGTAATAAACAGGTTGGCAGAGGTAACTTATCTTCATTGCTATCTTTGTTTCTTAGGTAGAAAAATGAACGAGACAGGCTAGCCATTCTCTGGTCCCCTTTACTGCTAAAATTCTATGCATATATTTTTTTGTATCATTTTTTAATTTCAGAGACATTAACTCATTACTATTGTTTTAAGTTATGCTAAATTTTACTCCTCTTCATCTTTTCCTTCCTGAATTTGAAAAAGATTTTATTAGAACTCCAATCTGGATATTAGAAATCAAGAAGAATATTTTAATTATGCTAAATTGAGTGAGCTGGGAAGAACATGAAATAAATAATATCAAATTCACCTCTTTTGCAAGCAAATGGGAATATTATTATTTTTGTCCTGATAATTTTACTTCTGTGATTATACAAACAAAATAATCCTAAAATTTTAAAAAAAGGTTTTAGGCACCAAATGTTCACTACTGTACAATTTAGAACAATTAAAAAAAATAGGAAACAGAGTATCCAACAATAAGCGGCAATATATAGTATCTCTCATGAGGATTATTAAAATGCTGGGATTTTATGATGAAAAAAATTAGGTGCATAAATATACATATGGCGTGGACAATGATTAAAAGCGATTTTTTAAAAATTCTAACAAATAACAAAGAAGTTTTCAGAGAAAATGAATCAGTAGTTGCGCGTGAATGATTGTTTTCTCCCACTTTTTAATTTTTCCAAATGAGTATGTGTTCAGTGGGTATACATCATATTACTCTAATATACATTTAACATTCTGTTTTAATGCTAAACTTTGAAACAGGTAAGTACAGAATTTCCTCACATTTAATTATTTAGTGGGCAAATGAACATAATTATGTTTTCATACTGTCAACATGTTTGAAAGGTATGCATTTTAATTTGATATTGAAAGCTAAACCATGGTTCAAAACTTAAGAAAATAATGTTTTCTGATTGTCTTTTAAAATTAATTTTTTATAAGTAGGAATTGCATATACATGGCACAAATTTTAAAAATGCAAAAGAGGGTACCAAATTGAAAATAAATTTTCCTCTAGTCCTATCCTATTTCCTTCTTTCCCCAATTTCATATGTATCCTTTCAGAGACACACCAAGCATATGCAAAATCTCTACATATTTTAAACACACATATGTGCGCACACACAAACTACTATATACTCCGTAATTTTTTTTTATACTTAGCAATATACTCTGAAGATATTCCTGGCAATTCTGTAGAGCTGTCTCATTCTTTTAAATAACTTCATAGTGTTAAATTATATGAAAGTATCCTCATTTAGAGAAGTAGTTCTCAAATTTTAGCCTGTATCGAATTCACCTGAAAGGCTTTTTACAGCACAAATTACTGAACTCCACCTGTGGATTTTCTGAATTAAATGAGTCTATTATGGAGGCAGAGAATTTGCATTTCTAACAGGTTCCCAGATGATGTTGATGCTGCTGTTCTTATACGAGTTCTTTGCCCAGGGCCAATTTGGGTTTCTGCTCTTCACATTCCATTGGAGCTCCGCTCAGCCATCCCAGGCATGGCTCAATTGGGCTCAAGTGTGACTCATGCTGTAACTCCAGAGGGCACAGATGGTAAGCTTTGGTGG
>CAUYSK010037389.1:0-52599 GCA_963575035.1 Avahi laniger
TTAATTGGACAACTAAAAATATATAGAAAAAATTAGCCAGGCATAGTGGCGCATGCCTGTAGTCCCAGCTACTGGGGAGGCTGAGGCAGTAGGATTGCTTGAGCCCAGGAGTCTGAGGTTGCTGTGAGCTAGGTTGACGCCACGGCACTCACTCTAGCCCGGGCAACACAGTAAGATTCTGTCTCAAAACAAAAAAAAAAAAAAAATCTTAATTTCTAAATATCATTCCACAGTAAAGGGAATCAGGGCTTTTTAAAGAAATGGCCAGTTCCAGGTTTAGGGCAAAGAAAATTTAAGGTGAACCTGTAATATATTTCTTGCCAGAAAGTAAAGAAGCACTTAGAGAATTATGGGGACGTGTTTAAATAAAAATTAAATTAAAATTAAAAAAAGCCAGTTTAAAAGAGCTTTCACTAGCCAGATCTAAGCTTAAAAAAAAGGTGAAAGATTCTAATGCATTACACAATAATAACAATAATAAAAGAATCCTCAAGTTAATAGTGATTTCTTTAAAAAGAGGGAGATAAAGTTCTTCTTCCCAGAAAAATAAAATAGAAGCAATGACTGAATTAGAAAAACCACTATTTCAAAATTGATTCAGGCAAAGATCATCAATGAATGCTAAAACCACTGAGTAAAAGGTTTTGAGAACAGGACAGGCACGTGATCTGGAATTATCACATCACAGATTACTTACTATTTTAATGTAAAAGGGAAAAGGTATCTTTACAATTTGCCTTATTTTAGTGAGGCAGAACTTCTTTTCATATTTATTGGCTCCATATAGGTTTCCTCTAATGCTTACACTCTTTGCCTATTTTTCTGTTGGCTTGTTTGTGTTTTATTAATTGAGTTGTAGAAATTCTTCGTTTACTTTGTACATTGTAATGCAAATATCTTTACTGAGTCTGGGACTTATTTATGAGAAATTTTGTATAACAAATTTTTTTATTTTGATATAGTCAAATATCTTAATCTTTTTATTATTTGTGCATTTTAGGGCAAATTTAATACATCCTTCCTTACTCTCCGGGTCATAAAGATAGCCTTCTATATTTTCCTATGAAGGTTGGATTCTATTCAGCTTGTTTATCTAAGGAGCTGAACAGTGAGTACTGAAACTTAGAAAATACAAGCCATTGTAGTAGCCTCCTATCAATGTTAATTTTTGGTCCTAAAAGGGCTTATAGTTTTATGTGAAGTCTCCTTTCAACAGCATAAATAATTGAGGGTTGCTATTTAAAACAATATGATAAAGTTATAATTTCTGGATATTAAAAAAATAGAAAAGAGTAAGTCATATAATCTTACATGGGTGAACAAGACTTCCCTCCTTAGCTCTTCAGAACTGTCATTTGGAGTCCAAGCTTCAGCAAACTGCAGGAAATCCCATTTTTCCTTATCACCTTCTTCAGCCTGAATTTTTTCCTTCCTACCATTCAATGTGCTCCCTGTAACCTGAGCCTGTAAGATGAAAAAGCACATGAATTTTACAACAGTTCACTTCACAGATGACATTCACTAAGTAGTAACTTGATTTTGCATTTAAATCACAAGGTATTCACTAAGAAAATCTTATGGTTCCAACATATCATGGGCTTTAGTAATATAATTGCCTTAGTCCATTTTCTGTTGCTTACAACAGAATACCTGAAACTGGGTAATTTATAAAGAAAAAGAATTTATTTCTTACAGTTATAGAGGCTGAGAAGTCAAGGTAAAGGGGCTGCATTTGGTGAGGGCCTTCTTAATGGTGGGGACTCTCTGCAGAGTTCTGAGGTATTGCAGGAATCACAGGGTGAGGCAGCTGAGCATCCTAGCTGAGGTCTCTCTTCCTCTTCTTATAAAGCTACCAGTTCCATTCCCATGATAACCCATTAGTCCATGAATCCATGAATGGACTAATCCATTGATGAAGACAGAGCCTTTATGACCCAATCACCTCTTAGAAGCCCACCTCTCAAAACTGCCACATTGGGGATTAAGTTTCAAGATGAGTTTCAGAGAGGAAAAACATTCAAACTACAGCAATAATTATTCCAAATTATAACCAAATTACCAAGTCAATGATTCCTATGCTTAATGAAAAACAAGTCTAACAAGAGAAGTTATACAATTTGCTTTTCTCATAAAAACCTGCATTTAATATTTATATGGTTTGAAACTTAACCTATAAGTGATTAGCCATGTTGAATATCTATACTCAGTGCTTAAAAACCATTGTAATTGACCAAATGTTTGTGTTCCCCCCAAATTCATTATGTTGAAATCCTAACTCCCAATGTGATGGTGTTAGGAGGTGGGGCTTTGGGAGGTGATTAGATCATGAAGGTAGACCCCCCCCTCATGAACGGGATTAGTGCCCTTAAAAAAGGGACCCCAGAGAGCTCTCTTTCGACCACATGAAGATATAAGAGGTCAGCAGTCAACAACCCAGAAAAGGGCCCTCATTAGAACCCAACCATGCTGGCACCTTAATTTTGGACTTCTATTTTCAGAAGTATGAGATATAAATTTCTATTGTATAGTAGCTCAGACTGACTAATAGAGAGAAACTGGTGCCAAGAAGTGGGGCTGCTGGGCTGTAACAAATACCTAAAGATGTGCAAATGTTTTGGAGCTAAGAAATGAGTAGAGGGTGGGAAAGGTATGAGGTGCATACTGGTAAAGGCCTAGTAGGTTGCTGTGAATGGAATTTTAAAGGCAATTCTTGTGAGAATTCAGAAAGAAAAGAGGAAAGTTCTAAAAAAAGTTTATGTCTTCTTAGAGAATACCTACATAATCATGAACAGAATATTGGTAGAAATATGGACAGTAAAGGCCATTCTGATGAGGTCTTTGATGGACATGGGGAACATGTTATTGGAAACTGGAAGAAAGACAATCCTTATTATAAAATAGCAAAGAATTTGGCTGAATTGTGTTTATGTTCTAGTGTTTTGTGAAGGAAAAAACTTGTGAACAATAAAATTGGATATTTAGCTAAGGAGTTTTCTAAGAAAAATGTTGAAGAAGCAGCTTAGCTTCTCCTGAATACTTATAGTAAAACGAGAGAAGAGAGAAATGATTTTAGACAGAATTGTTAAGCAAAAAAATAACCAGACTTTAACTTTTTGGAAAACTCTCAGCCTATCTATATTGCAAAAAATGAGAGTGTTTGGAAGAGAACACTAAGGGTGAGGCCAAGTTGTAACAGGGAGAATAGCCTAAAAAGGGTAAAAATGTTTTCTGTCTTTCTAAAACATCCACTACTCCTTAAAATTTACATCCCGGCCGGGCGCGGTGGCTTACGCCTGTAATTTTAGCTCTCTGGGAGGCCGAGGCGGGCGGATTATTTGAGCTCAGGAGTTCGAAACCAGCCTGAGCAAGAGCAAGACCCCATCTCTACTAAAATTAGAAAGAAATTAATTGGACAACTAAAAATATATAGAAAAAATTAGCCGGGCATGGTGATGCATGCCTGTAGTCCCAGCTGCTTGGGAGGCTGAGGCAGGAGGATCGCTTGAGCCCAGGAGTTTGAGGTTGCTGTGAGCTAGGCTGACGCCAGGGCACTTACTCTAGCCAGAGCAACACAGTGAGACTCTGTCTCAAAAAAAAAAAAAAAATTTGCATCCCTGTCTCATGCCAGTGGTTGGGAGGGGCAGGGGAATGTCCTTCTTGGGAATTAAAACCTGTATCCCTGCCCCAGGCCAGTGGTCAGGAGGGGCAGAGAAGTGTCCTTTGTTCTCTGTCTGGCAGGAGATGACAGATAAGGGAATTGTGGGGGTTTGGGGTAGAGGTCACAAGATTGTCTTAGCTGAAAATGGGATAAATCAGAAATATCAACTATAGTTGAACAGCAATAGCCAGAAGGTAAAAACCTCCCCTTTAAAAGCTCTGTATTCCTGCTCAGAGGGAGGACATTGGTACTTTAAGATGGGAATCTGCCAACTTCCTCATTTGCTGGCAAATTAATAAACTTCTCTTTCCTCCTCAAAGCACTTGTCCTGGTTTTTCTGATGTGGCCTTGGGGACAAGTGCCGAGCTTTAGGTAACAAAGTCACTGATAAGGAGATTAGTTTGGATGTGATCCACAGATTTAATCAGCCATCTCAACAAAAGCCAGGGGTAGAGATGGAACTATACTGTACTAACAGAAACACTACCAGCTGGGACTAAAGGAAACAGAGACAATGGGACAAAATGAAGAAAGACTGTAAGACTTCTTAGATCATACAGCATTGGACCATAGAATTATTTAGCTGCAAACATGTGCTATTCTTCTTTTTTTTTTTTTTTGACACAGTGTCTCGGCTCGGTCGTCCTGGGTAGAGTGCACTAGCATCATCATAGCTGACTGCAACCTCAAATTCCTGGGCTCAAGCAATCCTCCTGCCTCAGCCTCGCAAGTAGCTGGGACTACAGGCATGTGCCACCATGTCCAGCTAATTTTTCTATTTTTGGTAGAGACAGGGTCTTGCTTTTGCTCAGGCTGGTCTTGAACTCAAGCAATCCTCCCACCTCGGCCTCCCAGAGTGCTAGGATTACAGGCATTAGCCACCAAGCCTAGGCAATGCTATTCTTCAAGACAAGGGAAGAAGGACTTCAAGGGTGATTCAGAGCTGCCACTCCTGCCATAGGCCCAGATTGCAGAAGGCTGGGGGGAAGGTCTGTTTCTACCTCAATTTCAAAGGATATGCTGAATGCACAGTGGAGCTGTTGGAGGGGGGCTGCCCAGGGTAACCTGGGATTATGATCCCCACCCCCACAGAGAGCTATACCAGGGGTGTGACCACAAAAGAGAGCCAGTCCAGGTAGTATCTAGCCAAGCTATGGGGGTGACTCTGGCACCTCATAGGTCCAGAAGCCATCCTGATGGATGTGGAAGGCAGGTCTACCACTCCAGTGGGCCTGCAGAGCAAAGTATGGAGTTAAAGAGGATTATTCTTGAGTCTTAATATCTTACACAGTTTGCCCTGCTAGATTTTGGACTATATACCCTCTTCTTTCCTATATCTCCCTTTTGGATTGGGAATGCCTATCCTATGCCTGTCCCACAGTTGTATTTTAGAAACATATAACTTGTTTGGTTTTACAGGTCCATAGCTGGAGAGGAATTTTGACTCAGGATGAGTCTCATCTATATTGAATTTAGACAGTATTTAGATGAGACTTTGGACTTTAGAGTTAATATTTGAATGAGTTAAGATTTTCGGGGCTGTTGGGATGGAATGAATGTATCTTGCAAGTGAGAAGGACATAGATTTTGGGGGGCTAGGGAGTCAAATACAATGGACTGAATGTTTGTGTCTACTCAAAATTCATATTCTGAAATCCTAACTCCCAATGTGAAGGTATTAGGAATTGGGACCTTTGGGGTTGATTAGATCATAAAGGCGGAGCCCTCATGTAAGGGATTAGTGCCCTTATAAAAGGGACCCCAGAGAGCTCTTTTGTGGCCTTTCTACCATGTGGTGATATAAGAAGTCAGCAGTCTGCAATACGGAAGAGGGTCCTCACCGAACCGCGATGCTGGCACTCTAATCTCGGACTTTTAACCTCCAGAAGTGTGAGAAATAAATTTCTATTGTTTATAAGCCACCTAGTCTATGGTACTTGGTTACAGCAGCCCAAACTAAGAAAAAAATCTTCTAATCCACAGTCAAGTCCTTTCTGTAAACATCTCTCAAGGTTGGGGAGAAGAAGAGACAGCTGACAGGACAGAGGAAGCTATATCATTTCTACATTTTTCTTGAGTCTGGGTACAAGCTGTCTTCTGTCCAACATGAGTTGGGAATTCAAGAATCCTTCTGGAAAGGGTTTATTTTCAGGTTACAAAAAGGATTTGAGGCTTGAAACATTATGTTTCTTTGCTAGCTGACCCTATCCTTTTATCCTCTTAAGTAGCAGAAGGACTAGGAAGATAATACGAATATATGGAAATTCATGCCTCTATTACAGAGGACAACGGGTATGGTACTATTAATTGAAGCCTTTTCTGAACTTGGTCTCTATGATCATCATTATCTTGGTGTACTTAAGTATCTTTTACCTGGGGAAAACACTAAACCCAGCCTCTTAACTCACATAGGCCCAGTTAAGGATTATGTGCATCATAATGAATAAGTTGCTAACTTGGTTTAAGTTCAAGCTTTACCTTGCGATTCAACATTCCCCACATAAGGGTGTCTAGAGTCCCATTTGCAATAAGGTAGTGAATATTCACGGAACTACATTGTCCAATTCGGTGAGCACGGTCTTCTGCTTGCTTTATATGTCCAGGGTCCCAATACAACTCAGCAAATACAACATGACTTGCAGCAGTAAATGTTAATCCCTAAGTGAAATAAAGTGAAGAAATTGAGATGCAAATAAATTGAGAATGTATCATAGAGCCATATATAGTAAAGTCTTTCTGAATATGTTAAATGGTAAAAAGAACACTGAAGGGTTTAAAAACAAATTAGTCATTCATTTTAGGCAAGATTAAGAAGATTTAATTCATGAAAGGCAAATGAAGACAGCTTAATGCAAGATAGCCAGGTGAACTACAAAAAACATATATAAAAGGTATTTCAGTATTTCAAAGTCAGCTTGATGGACTATATAAACTAAATCACTTAATCCTCTGATGAAGACTGGATTCACATTACCATTGGAAAATCTAATAAAATACATTATAAATGAGAATATAATTCCTAACACATGGTATCCATAGCAACTGGGCAGAGAGCATTGACATCCTCTTCATTTAATTCATATTGCCATGCTATAAAACAAGAAAATCACATTTCTGGTCATCGTCTTTTTCCTGTAAAATTTCTCATGTTGTATCCTGAAGACCCTGAAGTTTATTGCCTTATGTCTCAATATATATAATACAATTGCATTTTTTTGTCCAATTATTTTTTCATGAGTTTGAAATAGTGTGACATAAAAATATTAACTAAGTCTTATTTTATAATCAAAATATGAAATAATATAAATATCCTCAAATGAAAAATGAGTCAAAAAATGCACGACTTTAAAGTTGGTAGGATGAATGAAATGTGAACATGCTTATGTTATTGCCATATAATAGTAAATGATGTTAGGTAGTCAACAGAACTATCATCTTTTGGTAACATCTTCTAATTCATGCTGTTGTTCTCATGCACTGGAACTTCTGTGAGTGAGTGACTTTTGTGACTGATATGCTATTATTCTGATACATTGTTTTAACTTAAAATATTTATATATCTCATAACAAAGTCATATTAGCATTAATTAAATGATGTCACTAATTCTGAAGCTGAAAAATTCATTGAAATTCAGTTACTTTGGAAAAGAAGTTAGAAGTAATAAAAACATGAACAGAGCCAAACAACTATGATGCTAAACCATGCAGTTATTAAGAACAAGATGTCATAAAATATTAGAGATAATGCTGAAAAAATAAGAAGTAGTATTTAAAGAGGGACATCTTTAAGCTTATAAAAAGCATCATATGACTACACAAGCATAAAGGGAAAATATGCTGGCAAGATCAACATTACTCTAAGAAGTTGCTAAACTATAATGTGAGATTCACAGCAAGAATAAATACCTTTCTATTTTCTGTTATTCCTATGAAAATATTAATATTCAAATATATGAGTCTTAAATTACATAAGGTCTTCTGGAATACAGCCTTGAATAAAACGTGAGTGCCCTGTACATTCTTTATTTCAAAAAGTCATTTTTTTTTTTTTTTTAATTTTTGAGTTTCAAAAAGTCCTAGACTCTCCTGTGTCTGGCTTTCTCCTACTTATCACCTCCCCCTTCTATGAGCATTCCATTACTAATTTCAAGCTCTTTGTGATGATAGTGTCTATAGCTGGAATATTCTAACAGATATAAAAGTCAGATTATTGGAGCTTAATCCAACATGAAGGAAGTGTTGACACAGCCCTCTTTTTTGTTAGAACTCTTAGTGAGTTCTAGAACTGCTTCATCCTCATGGAATTTCCCTATATATACAATTTTATATATATCAATTAGCTGGATAAAGGCACATCTTTGGCATATACCAGGTTGGTCGCATAGCAGTATGCGTAATTATTAATCCTTTTCCCTATGTTAAGTATCCTAGCTTAGACATTTACATCAAAATATTTTAGAATGTTAGCAGAAAAAAAGTCCAGAAGGAGCCTTTCTTACATATAGTGTGGCAGAGACTGCCATTGATTTCCCTAATATCTCTTCTCTTATTCCTTTGTAATATAACACCTGATTTTTTAGAGGAGATACCTGGACTAAGGGCTACTCTTCTCAGTTTCCCTTGAAGTTAGGTGTGCCCATGTTACTACTGCAGGCCAATGAGATGTGGTGTGCCTTTATCCAGGCAGCTGCTTGGCCTACAGTTATGATGGAGGAGCTCTAGCAGCCTCCTTAGATAAGAGCTCCTTGCTAGGAATGATAAAGCAGAAAGCCAGAAGGGCGTGGATCCTAAGGACTTCATGGAACCACCATTCTAGGCTTGGACTGTCTACATGAGAGAATGAAGCCTTGTATATTTAAGTCACTTAAATTTGAGTTTTCATTTACTTGCAGTAAATGAAAAGAAAACTTAATCCTAAAGGGTAAACCACAGGCACTACATAAAAAGTCCTGAGACAGAAGAGTTCTTTTCCCTCAGGCCACCTTGCCTCACAGATCCTGCTGCAACAAAACCAAGTAAGATAAGGATCATAAGAAAGGCAGAGAAGAAGTCTATGCAAATTCAAAGGAAGGAAAAAAGGTCATGGAAAATTATTATAATCAAATTAGCTATATTCTTCTGGAAAATTCTTTTCCTGAAAATTTAGGAAGACTTGAGTCAAAGATGTCGAGGCCTCTTCCTATTATACTTCCTAGCACTTGCTGAAGTAGAATAAATATTTATTATACTAGATGCCCACATATAAAGTTACAAGTTTATAAACCAAAATTATGGGTAATTTCTTATGATTTCAATGACATTGCATTATTAAATTTAGACCTAAAATTTCTTACCTGACCAGCAGCCTGAATGCTTAAGATAGCCACACGAGTATTAGGATCCTTTTGAAACTGATTAACCAGATGTATTCTTTCTGAAGATGAAACACTTCCATCTATCCTAATATAACGAGTCTAACATCAACAAAGGAAATGGCAAAATCAGGACAAATCCCTATATACCCAACTTATTTTATATATTTTATAGCTTATTATTATAGTCACATAAAAAATGAAAATTGGTTAAGATGACAGATTGGTAAATGTTATACAAGATTCTTAATCAAGTTTCTTAATAGCTTCTTATAACAATTTCTTATTTTTTTAATCTTTTAAGCTACTCGAGGGTAGAGTCTATGTCTAATTCATCTTTATCTCATCAATGCCATGAGCAATGCCTTGTATATAGCAAAAGCCCACGAATCTTTTTGAATTAAGCTAATGTTGCCTTCAGTAAAATTCTATGTAAATTGATATTCAAATTTTAAATGATAGATCAGACTAACTTTAAAGTTATAGGATCACTAATTCCAAAGTAAAAATAAACCAGACGTGGAGAAAAATGATTCTGCCTAAATATTAAGGATTCATAAAGAGTAGTGCATTTATTTCTGAAATATCCCAAATGTTAACTGGGAAAATAGAACTTTTAATCTACCATTTGAGTTCTCTTTTTTTCATATTATTAAACTTAAAAAATACATGTTATAGGGTCATCTCCATTGAGGTGGGGAACTGAAACACCCACATGCATCTTTAAAAAGTACGGAAACAGTAGATGTTAAACTGAACAGTGTTGTCTTTAAGAATGACTTGAGAAAAGGAAGCAATCAGTGATTGTTAGAATAGCTAAAAATACTCTTATTCAATTTCTAACAACAATTGTAAGCCCTAAATTTCAAACGGTCTCATTCATATATGCGCATCTATAGAAAACATGGCCTGAAATAGTTGAGACTTACAAATATTCACTTTTATAAGAGAATATCCAAGTTAATCACTAAATATAATAGAATACCCCTTATTAACTTTCTGTCTTCACAAAGCAAATATAAATTGACTAATGATGCATTTAGTGTCTATTAAGGAAGATTATAAAATACACTGAGGGTCCTTCTAAAGAAAATACATTGTTAAGGTAAGAAGAGTTTGGGAGAAATTCACTTCCAACTCCATGAATATTGACATTTTTCACTCTTAGTAAAGCTAAATGGGATTCTAAACGTAGCAATAAAATGGATGAGGGAAAAAGAAACAGATTGCTACACTTGGAATAGATTCCAGTAGTTTTAAGGTATAATATTATCAGAATTAGAAACTATTATGAATCTAATTTTGTTGCTCAGTCTTTAAAAGTTATTTCGAAGGTTAATTAAGTCTTTCTTAGAGGGTGTTTTTCAGCTATTATACGATAACCAATGAGAACGCACTTTTTAATGTATAGCACTTTATTACATTATGCTATCATAAATCTGTCTGTAAATACTAGAATTATTTCTTTGATAATATAAATAAACATATTAGCTAATGCTTAAACAATGTAAAATAAGTTTTAAAGTCTGACAGAAAAAAATTGAAGATGCTGTCACTGACAAGACTCTTGGAAATCAAGGTGGATTTAAGAAAATGCAGTAAGGCCAGTTGGTTTAGTGGAACTAACCTGAAAAATGAGCTGGGCCACATGTTTCAAATTCATCTAAACTATATTTTAATAATCATTTTCTATAGACTTTTCTGCTGGAAGCTTAAAAGGTATAACTACAGTTGGGCACTAAAATTGGCTGAATTCATTCTTTGTTCCCCCTCTATGTCACCCACATTCAAAGGCTGCCATGCAGATAAATAGCAATTTTAACTTGCAACGGCTTCTTACACCACTCTCAAACAGCATACCCGGGAATAAAAACAGAATTCACACTATTGAATACCATGGTAGTATATTTTTAATAAATCCAGATAATTTGATCAGTGGAAAATTATGAGATTGGTTAAAAAAAGAGAGAAAAAAATTTAATAGTCTATCATAATAATAATATATTAGTATAATTTGAAAGCAAAATATCTAATGATTTATATACCATTATCTAAAGAAGGCCAAAAAACCCCTCAATTATGAGACTATAATTGATGTTCAGTATAGTAAATACCTGCATTCTTAAAAATATTTTATAGAAAAATGGCAACATACCTTGTTTTCGATGACTGCTTCTGTGCAAGCTTGGAGCATATTTAAATGGTGAGCAAAAACCAGAAATTTAAGTGAATCATTCTGAAGCATCATCTTAATATAATCCTTTACAGCACCTGCCTAAATATTAAAAGTTAAACCATATTAATGTCATAAAAGTATTTATTAAAAAACAAATCACTTTTAATAAAGTAAGAAAAATGGCTTGAAAATCAGTAAGTTTCTACAAACTTCTAGGCGATTTGTTCTCTAGGTAGACTAAAGAAGCAGAAGCCCACATGTAAGGGAATATGGAAGAAGAGGGACAAGAGGGGGAAAAAAACCTGAGAGGTAAAATGAGAACAAGACAAGAATTAGAAGGAAAAAAAAAAAAAAAGACAAGAAGAGAGTCTCAATGGAAAGGAGGCTATGGCCAAGAAAAGGTTGGTAGTTTTCTTTAGAAGACTATTTTCAACAAAGTTTATATAGAAGACTAAGTAGAATAGAGTTAAGAAGAAAATGGAAGGCAAAAAAAAAAAAATCAGATGAATAGTATTTTTTAAAGGGAAGACTGGAAAAGAATAAGTAATCTGGGATTAAGGCTTAAGGTTTAAGGAAAGTTGGTTTATTCATTTTTTTACCATAAGAAACTTAGGTAAACTTACAAATAGGCAAAGGAGTAGATAGGCTAAGAGAAATGGAAAATGATGGTATTTATCTTGTCTGTGAGACACAGAAGCTTCCAGAAGAGGCTGGGGTGAGGGATCAAGACATCAAGAGTGAGGTCTAAGAGAACAGGGGGAGACATATTAATAGAACAATTGTGAGATAGAAGGAAGAAAATCAAGAAAGTTCATATTGAGTAGGCTTTTCTTAGTTAACTTGAGGCCAAGTTGCCTTTTAAGAGTAACAAATCATTTTGGGATGAATTAAATAGGAATTAAAATTAAAGATGATAGCATGAATTGAATTTAAAACATGAATATAATATCTCAACTGTTCAAAACTGGTTATTGAGAAATTTTGCAAAAAGATGGTAGGCTGAACATATTTACCCTGTTCTCTCTCAATGCTATGTTTAAATAATAGTAAAATGAATAGGGACAAAGAGAATTGGAGAAAGGTCAAGAGCAACAAAACTTTGGAAGCTAATAAGTACATGATGCCTGGTAACTGATTAACCAATCTGACATACCCTAAGCTAGCAATAAGGAAAGTGGACAAGCATCTGGTTTGTACTGTAGTCATCTAAAAAGGCTTAGGAAATGGCCCCTCTGGAATGGGGATAGGAATGTGGCTAGAACAGGAGGATTTACCAAAAGAATGCTTAAGTAGTTGATTACATGCAACACTGCTGCACATCTTCTCTCTACCCATTCTGTACAGCAGGTAACTACCCTAACCATCCTGGTAGAAAACTAGAGACTCATTCTCTGGAGAGGGTACAATAGAACGTATTTGGATAGAGGAATCCCATATTGATGGTAGGTGTATCCTACAAAACTCCTGGGGATTAAATGAAAGTTATATAATCAATGCTGAGATTGCCCCTCTCTCTTACCCTTCTTACCCCGTATATATCCCCAAACAGGCTTATGTTCTTTAGGCAGGACAGCAGAATCATATAAAATGATTATTTTTGAGGGAATGTAACAAGCCAAAAAGAAAAAAACTAGATACTGATAAAACATCCCATTCAGATTTCCTGATAAAACATCCCATTAAGATCATCCTTTATTGAAGGTTATAGTCTATAAGCCATATCCATGCACAGTTTTCAGTCACCATTTAGTGTCTTTCTTGTAAATATAAACAAACAACCAAGGAACACCATACATTAGTACAAAGAAACCTACATGAACAGATCAAATATGCAGAGAGAAGAAAACTAGAAGAGGTTGCATTTATGAAACAAGATCAGTATGCTACAAAAAAGGAACACAGAGAGGGAAAAATGTACTCTCAGAAATAAAAAATACAATACCAGTAAGTTAAAATTTACTGGTTATTAAGCTGAGGAAATCTCCCAGAAGTAGATAGAAAATAATAGAAAAAATATAAAATATAAGATAATTAGGGGACAGGCCATGAAAACAATAAATAAATACTAAAATCCCAGAAAATAATATAGAGAAAACAGAGGAAATAAAATAATCAAAGAAATAAAGTTATACGGGAACTTTTTTTTGTTTGGTTTTTTTTGATTTTTTTCTTCATAATCTTCTTTATTCATCATCTAACCAACAGAGCTGGTCAGCTTGAACCCAAACAAACTAAAACCGCCTCAAAAGGCCCACCTCATTACAATGCATCAGGGCAAAACCAGAAGTGGGGACAGAGTTTGGCCTCAGTTTGTTTCAGAGAAAACCAATCATGTATTTACACACAGGTGCCTCATGACAAACTGATTGACAGTGCACCATAGGCACGAATCTAGCCAGTGTGGGAATCCTTGTCATTCATGCAACCACCTCTTCCTCAGCCATAAACAAGCTCTTGCTTTTTAGAAGGGAGGGTGATCAGTGGGTTATCTTGAGTGATGGCGCCATTTGTTTACTCTGGAACTTTGATGGGGAGGTGACAATTTATTTTCTCCTTGAATCTGTGATGCAATAGCCTGTCAGAATATCTAAAACATGTCCTAGAAGACAGGTAGGTGGCAGTGGTTGACTTAATAAAGGGTTTTGTAGGGTAATTGTGCAGGGCCCTTTAATATTTAATTCTATTGTTTTTCAGAAACCCTTTGTACCTGGGCTCCAGAGGCCTGTGAGTGAGGTGCCTCTCAGAGCAGTCACCCAGGGAAGGGAGGAGGGTGGGGAAGAGGGTCTGGGGGAGATGCAGGGGACAGAAATCAGCTGAAACACTCCATGCTGGTTCTGACTCGCTCCGTTTCATGCAGGAAGCTGTAGAACTGAGGCAAAGTTAATTCTATATATAAATCTTCAGTTTGATTTCCTTTCTCAACCACCAACTTTAATTGTAAAAATATACTTCCCACTTTATCCAATTCGCTGCTCCCAGATGTCACTCCAAATTTCCACTCCATATCTATGAGCTGGTTAATCATCAGAGTCTGACTTATGGCCCATCAGGCAAGGATGGGGGCATTCTGCTTCCACTTTTTAGAAAAGTAAGTGGCTTTTTCCTCACTAAGAACCAGAGTTATAAAATCAGCCTGGACCTGCACTCTTCTTCAGTGCACCATTTGGAACCAAGAGGAGGCTTTTCACAATGCTTCTGAGGGGGCCAAGACTGATCTGATTGGTGGTGGTAAATTCAGAGAGCTAAGCAAGAAACCTTTCTACCTCCCTTGGCTCAGTTAGGACGTGGAAAAGCACTTCTGTCAGGGCTGAGGCCCAGCTGGTTCAGCTGCTGCATGTCGAAGCCCACGGCCTCAGGCACGGGTCCCCTGGGCAGTGCAGGTGGCCCATGCTGCCCGCCCTGGTCCCACCGGCCTGCCGCCCTGCTCAGCTTCCTCGTTATACAGGAACTTAAGGGCATGAGTTTCCAAAATGAAAAATGGAAAAGACTCACTAAGTATCCTTCACAGTGAATGAAAATGGACCCATAGCAAGGCCCATCATCATGAAATTTTAGAAGACTGGGGACAAAGAAATGATTCTATAAGTTTCCAGAAAGAGGAAGAAAAGAATTCATGAAATTAAAACAGAATAAAAATTTTGAACTATACTGGATTTCTCAACACCAATACTACAAATTCTGAGAGAAAATGATTTCTAAAAATTTTATATCCAGCCAATTAAAAATCAGATATAAAGGTAGACTAAAAGATATTTTCAAATGTGCAACAAACTCAAATAATTTACCTCCAAATGTATCCTTTCTTGGGAAGCTACTGAAGAATGTGCTCTAGCAAAACAATAGAGTAAACAAAGAAAGAAAATAGTATCAAGGAAAGAAGTAATTCAACACAAGGGACAAATAAAGAAAATCTCTAGGATGAGAGCTCTGCAGTGGACCTAAAGAGCAACAGTCCACACTGAAGCTGATCAGAAGGCTCCAGGGAAAATTTCTTTAAGAAGATAAAATTAATATAATGCCTTACATTTAAAGATATCAGGAGGAAGATTAAATAACCAGGAGAAATCCTGAGGATGAATTTCTGAGAAGCCAATTGATGACACCTAAAATTACAAAGCACACAGTAATATATACTAAGTAGTGATAGAAGCATGGTGTTGAGGAATTTGAAGTAAATACTAAAAAAAAAAAAAAGAAATCAGCTAAAAGAATACAAAGTGTTTTGCCTCTAGGGAATTAGGTTAGGGGACTGTTATTTTTTGGTGTAGCTATTTCTGGTCATTAAACTATGATACTATGTAGCTTTGGTAATAATAAAAAAATTTTTAAATGTGGGCATTTCAAAACTAAAAAATACATATCTAAAATTCATGCATATGACTGTAAAGTCACAAGACTGATTATGCAAGCCTCATTTTGCAAGTCTAAATTTTCTAAACAACAGAAATTCATCCTACGATGAGACTGGAAGCCGTTAAGAACTCAAGCCTTGGATTTCAGTGCTTCAGAGTGGAAATGAAGCCCTCTCAAAACAAGGAGCTATAAATTCTGGATATGTTGTCATAGCAACTGAACCAGTTTAATAAAGTGCATGTTTGCCTAAAGAGCTATATTTACGGTGATAAGCCTTTCAAAATGTACATGTCAAGTTGGAGTATTTTAAGGTACATTCATTACTATCTGGTCTGCACTTACCAGCTACACAATTGCTGTACCTTTAGTTTCAGATGCATTCCCCTTCCTCTTCCCAAGTGAGCTATATCTGCCAGAGTCCCCTCGACTGATACAATCCCCTCCTCATCACAACCAGAGCTGCTAATACCAAAGTTCGAGCCCCCTGCTCCCTACTCCTTCCCACTACTGCTTCAAAAAGGCTTATGGTTACTAATAATATTATAAAGTTCAATTACATAACTGGTTAAACAGGCTCTTAGAACTAACCTAGCAACTTAACCATAATTTGTGATGTTGCCTCATGGGAGAAAATGTGTTTAGAGTATTGAAATATCTATGTAACAAATGACTTTCAGGATTATCTTAGGTTCTTAAGTTAGCAATTATATAGGTTTGCATTTAAAATGTACTATACATGCATTTTAACTATCTTGATTTTATTCTAGCCAAAACTGTCACTGCACTGTCAGATTTTAAATCATCTGAATAGGAATTTGCTTCCAAATTATCTTAAGTGCATAGTATGTGGAATGGCAGGTTCTGATAATGATCAGCATCTTGGTTATGCTGGTTCGCATTTTGCAGAAGTTGTAGAAAATACGTATGTTTAAAACTTTATTTTACTTTACTGGAATTGGTCTATTAGTAATGGGTCTGTTAGCTGAAGGTCTAATTTAAATACTTAATGAAGACCACACACTAAATATTACGTACAGAAATACAGAAATGAAAAGAATATGTTGTAATATTCTTTTTTCAGTGAAGAGGTACACATCATACTTTTTGAAGTAAAAGCTGTTAAAGAAAAACTGCATTAAACACCTGATGAAAGTTACTTAAATTGTCAGCTTTTAATCAAATAATAAGAGTGAGAAAAGAAGAACGAAAAAAAAACAAACATCAAAACTATCTAGGGCAAAGATTCTCCTTTGACCAAACATTAGTGATGCTCTTCTGAGTCCCCTTCTCAACAAGCCTTCACCTTGGCCTGCCCTGTCCATCCTGGCCTTGCCAGGCCTGCATAGCCCAGTCTTGGCGAGAATCCTGCTAACTCAGTTTAGCCAGAATCCCCCACCCTTGATATCTGATCAAGTTCCTCATCCATCGACCACC
Source organism: Avahi laniger (assembly GCA_963575035.1). Taxonomy (NCBI): domain Eukaryota; kingdom Metazoa; phylum Chordata; class Mammalia; order Primates; family Indriidae; genus Avahi; species Avahi laniger. Next base: position 16,973 of record CAUYSK010037389.1, read on the forward strand.
TCAATCTACTCATTGGCTATAAACCCCCACTTGTCCTTGTTGTATTTGGAATTGAGCCCAACCTCTCGTCCCTATTGCAACAGAATTGACCCTTAGCATTTCCATTTCCCCTGCAAGTGATTCTGACAAATCAGATATCTGAGAAGTGAGCTGGGGGCTTCAAAAAACATCCTCACTGACAAAAGGACTCTTAGGAACACTTTTCCTTGCTTTGAACATTATGGCCTGCACTCGGTATCTGATATCCAGGCACCGCAGCAGTCATCTTGGGGCTGTCGTGGGAGCTGCTGAGGGCAAGCGGTGAACTGGCGCAGCAAGAGCAGAAAGAAAGACTCTCTTTCTCTGGTTTAAAAATAGCTTTACTGACATATAATTCACGTATCTTAAAATTCATCCTTTTAAAGTATACAATTCAATGGCTTTTAGTATATTCACAGAGCTGTGTGTCCATCACAACAATCAATTTTAGGACATTGTCATTACCTTAAAGAGAATTCCTTCACCTCTCAGCTATTACCCCTCAGGTACCTCATCACCCCCAGCTCTAGGCAAACACTAATCCACTTTCTGTCTCTGTGGATTTGACTATTTTGGGCATTTCATATAAATGGCATCATACTACATGTGTTTTTTGTGACTGGCTTCTTTAACTTAGCATAATGGTTGACAATCCATGTTATAGCATGCATGAATACTTCATTCCTTTTTTAATGCCAAATAATATTCCATTGTATGAATGTATGCATTTTAATCCATTTATCGATTATTATCTCTCTACTTCTCTTGTTTTTATTCATTTATTTAGCTCACCTTATACTATTTCTTATTAACTTATTTACTTTGTGATAGTTGATTTACCTTTTATCCTTTAAAATTATAGGTAAAGGAAAGCAAAGTATCAAAGCAAAGGAGAATATGCATTGCTTATTCACCCCCTACCTGTCCTCCACAGCCCACCACAAAAGAAAGGCAAGAAATTTGTCTTCCACTACCCCTGCCCCCTTGCCCATGGTTCTTAATTTAGAAACTATTTCATCAATCTGAAAAAGGATTTTCAAATCTGAAACAAGATTTTCAAATCTTCAGGGGAAGACTGGCAGTTCCATCCTGTAGTGTCAGGGCTTTGGACATGTTTACAGAGACCCATGGAAAAATTTTCCCATAGAAAAGAATAGTTCCACTTCAAAAGATGGTTCAGCTGAACTATCAAAAGTGTTATTTTCATATCTCAAAGCATGTTTTATTTCCTCATGAATATATCTGTAAATAGAAATCTAACACCTCTAATACATTTAATCTTTTGACACTGACCAAGTTCCACATGCAGTGCATTAAAAAGTAGATAGGATATAACACCCTGAGAAGGGAGCAACTCCAATTTAATGTCTTAACCAATACAATTTTACTAAAGAACCTAGGATTCTAAATCATTCCATAAACTTTTTGGAACAAGTTATAATAAGCAATCATTCAAAATGATTCAATCTAATCTAATCTAATCTATCAATTTGGCAAGAATAGATGAAAAAGAACATCCCCATGAATGATATAACTCCATTGAGTTTACCCAAATTTTGAAAAAGTTAGAAAGTAAAGCCAATAGTATTATGGACTTTAAAAAATTATTTTCATAGAAGTCTGATCATAAAAGTCATTGATCAAAACAGTTAATCTAATTATTTTAAAATTGAATTCAATTTTATAAACCATTCTTGATTTCTAAACTCCATCCAGTAGTCATGTTAATAAGGTAATCAACTTTGTACTACTAAAGTATAAACATGAATAAACCTTATTTGGTTGTTAAAAATAGTAATACATAGAATATACAGAGTTTAAATTCTATATCTTTTCCATGCCCGTACAGGGATGCTGAAAAAATCACTAATAGGAAAACAGGTACCACCTTAATCTATGGTCACTAACCAATACTATATTTATTTAGCTAACCCAGCAGAATCATGGCTAAGTACATGGATTCTGAAGCCAGACTATCTGGGTTCAAATCCTGGCTCCATCATTTACAATCTGAGAGATGCTGAGCAAGCCACTTAATCTCTATGCTTTAATTTTCCCATCTATAAAAGGAGATAAAAGTACCTACACTTCATAGGGTTGTGATGAGAATTAAATGAGTTCAGTGCATAAAATATGCTTAGAATAGTGTTTGGCACACAGTAAACATTGTAAATGTGTTATCTCTTATTATTTGCATGTTTCTCCAGTAAATTACAAAAGCAATTTCAACCATTTCCATTTTTTTCAAAATCAGAACCTATGACTCCTGACTGTCAAATCTCCTACTACCAAGAGAAAATAGAATCATCTGAGAATTCTGTTACCTTTCCTTACTTTTATTTATCCTCACTTTCTTTCCTTTTGTAACAAGAGAGGCATTTCTTGTCTTCTCTAAGGCAAATCCTTCTACCTGTGGTTCCAAACCTACCCATTCCTGTCACATCAAAAACCTTGTAACATTCCCCCTTATCAAGTGGATATTTTCTCATCTTTAATAAAGCCCTCCTCCATTCCACATGTCCAGATAGCAAGCCTACTATCTCCTTCATTCTCCAAAATGATAACATTATTTTATTTGCACTTTATTGACTATTACTGATCAATTCTTACTAATGGATGGGAGGCAGATTGTCCTCAATTCAGAGCCAGAGACCCTTTCCTAAACAACAGAACTGGCACAGGAAGACACACTCTTCAGTCTCATATCATCACAGGCCCCGTGCATCAGGGAATATTGCAGTGGCCTCATTATACTTCACTGTATATTATAAGTAGGATTCCACCTGTGTTAAGCTACTGAAGCAATTAAAAAGGAAACACACTTTGTGCATAATGGAAACATGTTTAAAGTAATTTGCCTTCTGGAAAGTTTTTAAGGCACTAAGGAATGCTACCATCCCCGAAGTGAAAGAAAATTTTAAATTATGGGTTGGTTTTAATCATTTTCATAAAAAAGTAACTGGTATTTCTCCTAAAATGGTTTTCTCTAAAAATGAGACATTGTTGCAATGTACCTGAAAATAATTGAGAGCTGGCTAAACCATACATATCACATATATCTGTTTTTTTTCTAAGAAAGTATTATGCTGATCCTAAATATGAAAAACCTGTTCATTTTCATCCACTGTATTCTCAACAAATATTAAAAAGCAATAAAAATGATATAGAACAAGAAAAACAATCCTCCTGATTATCTGAGATTCTTCACTAATTGACTTTTTACTAGGAACATTGATTATTTTAGGCTCACTTCCTTTGTTTACTATTTATCATTCTTATTTACTGTTTATCATTATCATTATTATATTTCTTTTCATTAAGAAATATCTGAAGAACAGATCTCAATAACGTAATAACAGCAGTAAGGAGATGATAACAAATATACTTAAAATATGCTTACTTCTGTCATCCTAAGAAGTACCTCAAATGGTAGACCAGCATAAATGTTTATACAGCACATGGATGATGTATGCCAATACCATAATTTTATAGTACAGAACTGTATATTTTAAAATGTATCATAGCAACATGACCTAATTTGCTGACATGACCTAATTTGAAGCACTGATACTATCTTTCTGTCTGCCTAGAAGGCATTGTATGTTATGAGGAAAAAAAAAAGAGAATAGATTATAGTAGAGAAAGAAACCTTCTATCCTGGAGATCTATAAAATTATGATAGATGGAGATTCATTAGCCTGGAAAGCTTCAGATATATCTCTGCCTAGAGCGTAGGAAGAGGAAAGACGACCCTCAGAGGTCCTTTCTAGGTTCAATGCTCTCAAACTTAGCACAATTAATGAACAGTGTTAAAATAGTCACATAAGAGCATAGGGAAAGTATTCACTTCCTCAGATCTGACAAGAATAAGACTTTACACTTTACACATTAATTTAATTTATTAATTATGGAATTATAGCCTTTTAAAAATTAAATACCACAAACAAGGAAGAATTCATTGTACCGTAGGCAATAATTAAGTGTATGCCCTTAAAATAGTATATCCTATACATAGCTGCATACTCACACAAATACATTTACTTGAAAACTCATATAAATTTTTCCTCCTTACTCTTATCAAGATTTTCAAAATTTAGATAAACCATCATTAGACAGTTTTAAATTATTTTTAAATTCCTCAACAGAGTGGTTCCATGCTTCGATGAAAAGGAAAGTATTTCTAAAATGATGCTGCAAGAGTATGAAGAAAACTTACATTCTCTAACAGCTTGTGTCTTGCTGAGTTTGACAAAGATCATACTTAATGGGGGTCTGGACACAAAATGTCCCTCCAATTTTTTCACAGTCTTGATGACGAACATCACAAACATCAATCCAGTGGACCAAGCACTATGGTTTGGATATTGTTTGTTTGGCCCCGCCAAGTCTCAAGTTGAAATTTGATCCCCAGTGTTGAAGGTGGGGCCTGTTAGGAGGTGTTTGAGTCACCAGGGCAGATCCCTCATGAAGGATTTAGTGCTGTCCTCATGGTAATGAGTGAGTTCAAGCTCTGTTAGCTGCAGCTAGAACTGATTGTTAAAAAGAGCCTGGCATCTTCTCCCTTCTCGCTCTTGCTCCCTCTTTCACCATGTTATGCCTGTTCCCCCTCACCTTCCACAATGAATGGAAGCTTCCTGAGGCCCTCACCAGAAGCAGATGCTTGTGCCATGCTTCTTGTACAGCCTGTGGAACCATGAGCCGAAATAAACCTCTTTTCTTCATAAATTACCCAGCCGCAGGTATTCCCTTAAAGCAATACAAATGGACTAAGATACCAAGCTAGAAATCTAGAAGCTAACTTTTTCCTCCCCTCAATACACAGTCAATCACCAATGTCTATTGATTGTACTCTCTTAATATCTCTGGAATTATTCCTTTCTTTCTAGTTAAGATGTGCTATAGCCACTACCTCGGCTTTAGATCACAAATACTGTTAATCTAGATTATGCGCGAGGCATATTGGTTTGTTCCTTCCAATTCATTCTCCCACAGCTATAGTTATTCTTCTAAAGCACACATGTGATCATTTTACTCCACTGTACCTAACTGCTAAGAACCCTTAGGATAAATTAAAAACTATGAACTGTGAACTTCATGATGTAGTTACTGCTGTCAATGATCTCCAGCCTAATCTCAGTCAGAATTCCTCCCTAACACACTATGTCTTTATGCTTCAGCCATGTTGACCTCCTTTTGGTTCCCTAAATGTGCCCTTTCTGGTTAATCTGTGTGAGTTTGTACAAACTGCTTCGACTGCCTGAAATACACTTCACCAGCCCCATCTAGTTTCCATTTTACTCCTTCTTTTTTTGTCTGGCTAAATACTGTAGTTGAATATTTATTTCATTGTCTTTCCCAATAGAGTCCAAGTTCCTTGGGAGGTAGACACTGTGTCTTGCTCACCATGCCTCCCTAGCACGTTGCCACATAGTAGGCACTCAATAAATGTCTATTGAATTAACCAGGAAAACAAAAGTCAAAGAAAGGAAACTTCAACACTAACATGCATACAACATAACAACCAAATTATAATCTGTAGTATTTGAAGTTCAAACTACTATAGAACTCTGAAACACATTTTCTTACAGAAACAATATTAAATGTAGTTGATAACTAGCTACCTCCTGCAAAGCCTATTTAAACTATAATGTAGGTAAACTATATTATTACCAATTACTATGGACTCTAACTACTAAATATCAATAATATTTCTGGGAAAAATGTATTAAGAATTTCAATTTGGAATTTGTAATGCCATGAACTAATTATTTCTGGCTGCAGCTCAGGAATAGAAATTCACAGTTCCAATTTACGAAGGTGGTTGAGGATAGAGGTTCTAGCAGGGAGGGAGTGAAAAATGACTAAAAACTCTAGGGAACTGGGGTGACAGGGATTGGCCTTCTGTGGCCATTAATCTATGGGAACATGACCCAATTTGGGGATAACTGACTTTTTATCTCCTTTCTTTTCCTTCAAGGATCCTGGGAATTAGATGCTGGCTTCCTATTGATTGTCCACACTGACTTCCATCCAGCGTTTCTTAACACAGACGAGAAATTATCTAATAGGTTCTCGTATATATTTTTTTCCCTTAAGCAAGCATTTTGTACTTGATATTAAGTACAAAAACGCTACGTAATTAGGTAAAGAAGCAAAAAACAAGATAGTTATTAACTCTAGGAAAAACAATAGTTGTCGAAGAAAAGAAATATAATTATAGCTCAATTGTGAAATGTTTAACAGAGTCATTATACTATAAACCATGAACACTGATCAAACCGAAAATTACAATCAAATCAAAAATTATGATACGGAAAAATGGAGCAGGCAGATGTATTATAAATCTTTTCCTACAATTTATGTTTTGCATTTTAATTTTCCTAACAGTGTTTTTCATACCCCATACATTTTTTTTTACCACCATAAGTTTTAAAGTTTCAAATTTCATTTTTTCCCTGTAATGTTTGTGCTTTTTGTATCCTATCTAAAAAATTGTCTTACCCAAAGGTTGGGAATATTTTTATGTATGTGTGCTACTAAGAGTTTTACCATTTTAACTTTTATATTAATATTTAATTCTATGACTCACTTCAAGTTAATTTTTTATATATGGTGTAAACTAATAGTCAAGGTGCCTCTTTTTCCTCATGGATATCCAATTGTCCTAGTACTATTTGTTGAATAAACTATCATTTCACCATTGAGTTATCATCTCCTTTCTTAACAACAGATCAACTGATAATCTATGCAAGGTTCTATTTCTGAACTCCTTTTTTCTGGCTCATTAATCTCTGTGTCTATCCTTATGCCACTACCACGAAGTCTTGATTACTGTAACTTTATAGTAAGTATTTACATCATGTAGTGTGAGTCTTCTAACTTCATTCAAAATTGTTTTGGCTATAGTAAGTCCTTTACATTGCCACATAAATTTTATATTTAGCTTGTCAATTTCTATAATAAATACTTTAAGGATTTTGATTAGCATTCCATTGAATATATAAATTAATTTATAGAGAACTGGCATCTTAACAATATTGAATCTTCTGATTCATAAATGTGAATCTTCTTGTTTAAGTTTGCTTTACTTACTCTAAATATTGCTTTGTAGTTTTCATTGCATATGTTTTATTTACCTTACCTTAAATTAGTTCATGCTTTTGATGCTATTGTAAATTATATTTTTAAAATTTCAACTTCCAATTTTGTATTGTGGGTATTAGAAATGATTTTTGTATATTGAATATGAATTCTGTGACCTTGATAAATTCACTCATTAGTTCTAATAGCTTGAAGTGTTTTTCAATTTTCTAGGTAGACAGTAATGTTGTCTGTGAACATGGATAATTTCACTTATTGCTTTTCAATCTGTATGCTTCTTATTTCTTTTTCTATCCTTATTGCACAGCTAAGACTTTCAGAATAATGTTAAGCAGAAGTGATGAGAACTGACTCTTTTTTTTTGTTCCTGAAGTTAGGGAAATAGCATTCAGTCTTTCAGCATTAAGTATGATGTTAATTGTAAGTTTTCATAAGTGCTTTTTATTGAGATGAGGAGGCCCCTTTTTCTTCCTAGTTTGCTCACAAGTTTTATCATGAATGAATATTGAATTTTGTCAAATCCTTCTATTGGGATAATCATATGATTTTTCATATGATTGGAGAACCATATACTTTTATAGTTTTATATTATTAATGTGGTGTTTTACAGTGATTGATTAATCCAATGTTAAACCTGTATTGCTGATATAAATACTCCTTTACATACTATTGGTTGCAATTTGCTAATATTTTGTTAAAGATTTTGACATTAATGAAGGATATCAACCTGTAGTTTTCTCATGATGTATCTCTCTGGTCATGGTAGCAGAGTAATCCTGGCTTTATAAAATTACTTAGAAGATTTTTCCAACATTTTCTTCTAGAATTCTTACAGTTTCATGTCTTAGATATAAGTCTGTTATCCATCTTGAAAAAAGATTAGTTGGAAGGTATTTCTTACTTTTCTGTTTTCTAAAAAAGTTTTAGAATTTGTTTTACTTTTATATTAAATGTTCAATGGAATTTAGCAGTGAAACCATTGAGGCCTGAAATTTTCATTAAATGGTGATTCTTAATTATAGAATAAATGTCTTTAGTTGATTCAGGGCTATTCATATTTTTAATTTCTTCTTGAGTCACCTATGATATTTATAGGATTGAGCCATTCATCTGAGTTTGTTCTTTTTTTTTCTTCCCCGAGACAGAGTCTCACTCTGTTGCCCGGGCAAGAGTGCCTTGGCATCAGCCTAGCTCACAGCAACCTCAAACTCCTGAGCTCAAGCAATCCTCTGCCTCAGTCTCCCGAGTAGCTGGGACTACAGGCACACGCCACCATGCCTCGCTAAGCTTTTCTATTTTTAGTTGTCCAGCTAATTTCTTTCTATTTTTAGTAGAGACGGGTCTCGATCTTGCTCAGGCTGGTTTCGAACTCCTGAGCTCAAATGATCCACCTGCCTCAGCCTCCCAGAGTGCGAGGATTACAGGCCTGAGTCACCATGTCTGGCCTTCATCTGAGTTTTGTTGGCTTTGTTGATGTAAAGTTGCTCATGATATTCCCTTATTATCATTTTAATGCCTATAGGGTCTGTAGGAATAGTCTTTTTATTCTACTTTACTGTTATTATGGGTAACTCAGTTTCTACTTTTTTTTGTTTTGAGCTTTATAAATTTTATTCATCTTTTCAAAAATCTGGTTTTTAGCTTCATTAATTTTCTCTATTATTTTCTTTTTGTATTTCACTGACTTCTAATCTTTATAATTTTCTTCCTTCTGTTAACTTATTCTTATAGTTCTTTTAAAACATTTTTATCGATACACAATATTTGTATATATTTGAGGTACATGTAGTATTTTGATACATGTACAGGACATGTAATGATCAAGTCAGGGTATTTAGGATATCCATCACTTGGAGCATTTGTCGTTTCTTCATGTTGGGAAAATTTCACATCCTGTCTTCCAGCCATTTTGAAATTTACAAGACATTGTTGTTAACTATAGTCACCCTGCTATGTTATCGAATATTAGAATTTTATCCTTCTATCCAACTACATGTTTATTTCCATTAACCAATCTCTCATCATCTCCACACCTTTCCCAGCCTATGGTATCTATCATTTTACTTTTTACCTCCATGAAATCAACTTTTTTAGCTCTCACGTATGAGTGAGAATTTGTGTTATATGTCTTTCTGTGCCTGCCTTATTTCAATTAACATAATGATCTCCAGTTCCATTCATGTCACTGCAAATGACAGGATTTCATTCCTTTTTATGGCCAAGTCGTATTTCATTGTGTATAAACACCACATTTTCTTTATTTATTCACCTGCTGACGGACACTTAGATTGATTCCATATTGTTGTTATCATTTGTCTTCTTTTGAGAAATGTCTATTTAGGACCTTTGCTCACTTTTTAATGGGATCTTTTTTTTTTTTGCTGCTGTTTGAGTTCCTTGTATATTCTATTAGTCCCTTGTTGGATGAATAGTTTGCAAATACATTCTCCCATTCAATAGGTTGTCTCTTCGTTCTTTTGGTTCCATACAGATTTTAGGATTTTTTTTCTATTTCTGTGAAAAATGACATTGGTATTTTGATAAGGATTGCATTGAATCTGTAGATGGCTTTTGGTAACAAGGTCATTTTAACAATATTAATTTTTCTGTTACATAAGCATGGGATGTCTTTCCACCTGTTTGAGTCCTCTTCAATTTTGTTCATCAGTGTTTTGTAGTGTTCATTGTAGAACTCTTTCACCTCCTTTGTTAAATTTTATTTCTAAGTATTTTATCTTTTTGGTAGTTATTGTAAATGGGATTGCTTTCTTGATTTCTTCTTAGCCAGTTCATTATTGTTATATGGAAACATTGCTGATTTTTGTATGATTTTGTATCCTGCAACTTTACTGAATTTGTTTTTTAGTTCTAAGAGTTTTTTGATGGCATTTTTACATTTTTCTAAATATAAGATCATGTCATCTGCAAAGAGGAACAATTTGGCTTCTTCTTTTCTAATTTGGATGTCTTTTATTTCTTTCTCTTGCCTGATTGTTCTGGCTAGGACTTCCAGCATTATGCTGAACAAGAGTGGAAAAAGTGGACACCCTAGTCTTGTTGTAATTCTTATAGGATAGGCTTTCAGCTTATGGGATCGTGTCGTATATGGGGTCTGTCATTGACCGAAACATCATCATGCAGCATATGACTGTATTAACCTAAAGCTATAGCACTTTTAGAAGAAAACACAAGAGAATACCTTTGTGAACTTGGTTTATACAAAAATTTCTTGGGACTCAAAAAGCAAAAACAAAAGAAAAAAATGATATACTGGACTGTTTCAAAAATGAAAAACTTCTGTCCTTTGAAAGATAATGTTAAGAAAATAAAAACAGAATCCATAGACTTGTAGGAAATACTTGTAAAAGATATGTATGTTAAAAGACTTGTTTCCAAAATATATAAAGAATTCCTATAACCCAATATAAATATGGGCTCACTATGAACAGATAACTTCATAAAAGAAAATAACTAGCTAAAAAGCCCATGAAAATATTCTCAACATCATTAGTCATTGGGAAAAAGCAAATTAAAACCACAATGAGATACCACTATATATCCACAAGAATGCCTAAAATTAAAAAGATGACAATACCAAGTGATCTGCTCACAAAGATGTGGGACAACTGGAATTCTCACAGCATGACAGCAGGAATACAAAATGGTATAGCTACTTTAAAAAACAATTTGGCAGTTTATTATGAAGTTAAACCTACATTTTTCTTATGATACAGCAATCCCATTCTTAGGTATTTCCTTAAAGAAAATGAAAGCATATGTCTGTACAAGGGCCTGTATATGAATATTTCACTTTTATTCATAAGAGTCCAAACTGGGAATATCCCAAATGTCCATTACTTGGTATTCCCATACGTTGGAGGATATAAGGGCAAGAGTAAAAAGGAAACTAGTAATGACTACCCAGATGAAACCCAAAAGTTTTATGCTAAGTGAAAGAAGCCAGACACAAAGTTACATGGTAGAGTCCCATTTTTGTGACATTATGGAAAGTGTAAACCTATATTGATAGAAAGGAGATCTGTGATTGCCAAGGTATAGAGATCACAAGGGAAATAACTATAAAGGTCCATGAAGGAACTTTTCGGCATGATGAAAATATTCTGTATCTTTATGGCAGTGGTAGTTACCTAACTACATACATTTGTCAAGCCTCATTCAACCATACATTTTATTTATTTATTTTTCCATTTATATTTTATTTATATTTATTGTACCCCATATGTATTTATGGGGTACAAGTGCAATTTTGCTATGTTGATACATCACACTGTGGTGAAGTCAGGGCCTTCAGTGTATACATCACCAAAGCAACACACACTGTGCCCACCAAGCAACCTTCCATCAGCCACACCATCCTACCCTCTTCTCCGAGTCTATATTGTCCATCATTCCACACTCTGCTTCCATGTGTACACATTTAGTTCTCACTTGTAAGGGAGAAAATGAGGTATTTGTCTTTCTGTGTCTGAGCTGTTTCACTTAAGATATTAACCATACATTTCAAAAGGGCAAATTTCATTTTGTGTAAATACATCCCAACAATCCTCACTTTAAAAAATGATGTCATAAAAAAATCACACTCATTAGTATTTACAAGTTCTACCATGCTGGGTAAAAAAAAAAAAAACAACAATCAATATATGATGAGTTTACTTGATAGTCACATAAGATTTAAACTTGAAAATCCTCTATTTTTTACTTTTAGACAAACAATGTGAGCCCATCTAACTCTGTAGGATATTGGAAACAGAATATCAATGGAAGATGCTTGACTGAAATAAAAAAAAAAAAAGATTATGTGCAGTAATTATGTAGTGAAACCATGGGAAAAGCTGATAATAAAGTTGACTATACTTACATCCTTTATGTCTATACATTATACTTCCTCACCAAAGTATATCTGTATATTTAGAAATGATCAATATATGAATACAGTGGTGTTTATTATGCTATTATTTACTTTGAATATGTCTAATTTTTTCCATAATAGTTACACATGGCAAAAACATGTTGTAATATATAATCTGCTGTTAAAAATGTTAAAACACATTGAATAATTTGTATGAAGATAAATACAAAATGGTCCAGCAATGAGTACCTTGGCAATAGCAGTTTGTTTAAACATGCGAGTCATCAACCCCATGACAGTCTCTGTGGCACCTGAATTTGGACTTCTCATTAATTTTTCCCACTCTTCAAAGCTGGTATTCAGTTCCTATGTGGGAAAAAATAACATTGTTTAGGCATATAGCATGAAGGACAGAGCAATTAATGCAGTCATGAATCATGTCCTACTTTTTTCTTTTCTGTATAGAAAGATATAAAAAGAAAATTCCCAGGATGCCAATGTGTTCATTTAAAAACATCAATGCAGAGTTAGGTCAGTCACATGTTCATGCTAATTATAGAAACCAATGCCAAGCAGTGGGTGGAAAAAAAGCCCTTTGCTAACATCATAAATCAAACAATTACAGCTTCCTCTTAAGGAGATATATTTTATAAAGTGAACATAAAAATTTACATTTGTAAGAAAATGTGGTGGTAAAAATATATATGGTAGCAAAGTATTTTAATAAAAAGATATGGTTTTATTTAAATAAACATAAAGACCGGGCGCGGTGGCTCATGCCTGTAATCCTAACACTCTGGGAGGCTGAGGCGAGAGGATTGTTTGAGCTCAGGAGTTTGAGAGCAGCCTGAGCAAGAGCGAGACCCCATCTCTACTAAAATAGAAAGAAATTAGCTGGACAATTGAAATATATAGAAAAAATTAGCCAGGCGTGGTGGCGCATGCCTGTAGTCCCAGCTACTCGGGAGGCTGAGGCAGAAGGATTGCTTGAGCCCAGGAGTTTGAGGTTGCTGTGAGCTAGGCTGATGCCACAGCACTCTAGTCAGGCAAGAGAGTAAGACTCTGTCTCAAAGAAAGAGAAAAAAAATAAGCATAAAGATTTGGGAAATATTAGTTAAATAAAAATGTAATATAATCATATACTGATTTCATTTCATTTTTCTTTCTAATGCTAAAATAATAAAGAAACTTAGATCATTCTCGTTTTTAAAATAACATATTGCTTAATGTTTACAAAATGCTTACTCTAAGCTTTCAAGATAAAACAATAAAAAAGCCTTTGTCAACAAAGTACTGCCTAGATTTGAAGGAATTTCAGAGAATATATAAACATGCCCCCAAAGTAAATATGGATATGGATTAGGTAATCACACTTTTGGCTTTCTGATATGTTGAATTTCACCTCTTACAACATGATCACAGAGTTTTAGGATTTCAAGAATAGGGTTGTAACCAAGTTATTCTAGAAGACAGCTATTTATATTTAAAAAAAATCCCTAGAGCAAGAAACACAATTTCTCTTGCTAATTATTGGGTTTTATCACCTATAGATATTTAGAATTTTTAATATTAAATTTTTGTTGCAATTGAAGTACTTTTTTCTACATTCAGCAAAAATATTTTTTTAATCGCTAGGAAACTGTATCTGTTCACATATTTGATGATCAAAATTAAGTTCTTTCTGCTCTCTTCTTGAAATGATATAAAACCAATTCATATGCTCTATTAATTAAACCTATTTTAAGAAAGTGGACCTTTCTGCAAAATATAAAATATGTAAAATCTTTAATAATATAATTTAAAATGATTTAAAGTAAGACTTTCAATCAAACAAGGGTTCTCACCTTGGCTGCTGCTGACGGAAGATCAAATGGAATACGTTGTCTGATTTTAGGGGGCAGTTGGGTTAAAACTTCAGACTTTAATCTTCTAATCATTATGTCACTTAATAGCTGGTGAAGTTCATTAAGATTTGATGCCCCTCTACAATCCCACTGAGGTCTTTTTCCAAAATATCTGTTAATATGAAGAAAAAACATGTAGCAAAGCTGAATGCTAGAGTAAGAAAATAATTTATCCAATGTGTTCTTCCTTTTAATGATAAGGAGCCATGACACCATTTTCATTGTTATTTCTGAATGAAAATTAGTTCCAAAAAGCTCAGCCTGAGAAATAGTAATGAATAAGATTAGACATTACTCTCAACTAGAGAAAATGTTAGTATCACTCTAAACATACTGTTTATACTGAGTTACTGCAAGGCTGAGATGAACTGATAACTCTGAATTGCACTAGGTCATTGTTTACAAATGGGGGTGCTACTGGCATTCTGGGTGGGCTCACACAGAATAGTGTGTTTAGCAGATCTAGCCCCTAAGTAGGCATGAACAGCAGTCAGTCATAACAACCAAAAATACCTAGAACATTTTCCATACCCTCTAGGAGGAAATATTAACATCTCTAATTGAGCTGTTAAGCATAGCAGATTGATTACTTGGTGGTCTCTTCTTCCTTTGAAAGCACTAGGTGACAGCAAGGAATTTAAAACACACACAGATCCACTGTGAAAGAGAGAATGAGAGAAGAGACACCCGAGATTAAGAAATTTCAAGAAATATTTAGAAGGCACAATGCAGACAGACAAGTGGTAACTGACTTGGCAAAAGAAAGAAAGCAACAACTTAAAATGCTTGCAAAATACAATTTATTTTCTAGATCCCTGAGAAGATCAGCAGTTGGGAAGCACCACATATTGTGAGCAAGTGTTAAGAAAAGAGTTAAAATCAAATAGATCAATTGAATTTATACATCAGGACATCTGGCCCAATAACAACCCCCTATCATTGTGCCAATAAAAATACTACCCCATAAAACTCTCAAACATCTCCTAGGGGCTCATACTAACCACTAGTGAAAACAATTGTTAAAGAATAATCAAAGGAAAAATTCCTATTAGGTTGAATTATGATTACTAATATTAATAATTTAAGTAAATATCCATTTTAATGGAATTTTGGTGTATTTTAGCAAAAATAGGTGTCAATTTGAGAAACTCAACTTGCTAACATTAACTTTTAGTCTAATATATTAAACTAAACATACAGGAATGGTACACACATTAAAAATATGTACTTGTATGTAGACTTGATTAGAAAAGTATAGTACTGTATGATAAAATGATATTGACACCATTTAGTTGTCACTGATAAGAAATTGTTTTAAAAAAATCTAAGTGCCGTCACTGTATAAAAATTTAATAGGTTTATTTATAATTGTTATAAATGGAATTGCTGAAACTTGTTCAGTGAATTATTTTGAATTCCTTTAATGCATTATGTCCTTCCGTTAAAGATTCACACACTAATGAAAATGAAAAAATACTTGCCACTATCTGATTTTGTCACCTATTTTTCCATTCATATACTTAGGTACATTTTAACCACATGGTTTGAAAAAAAAATCTGATGTTCAGAACTACCAATAATGGAAAGGAGAGGTTGGTAGGTTGTGTTTTGTTTGTGGTTTTTTTTTTTTTTTTTTGGAAAAAGAAATATTTGCCACTACAATAGATTCTTAAGCACACTTCCCACTTACGTGAGACATTCTGCAGGTGTGCATTATGCTAGCTGGAGGTCTTCTGGTATGATTGTTACATGCTGGCACAGAGAGCACATAGGTGTTTTCAAATAGGCCTACCACATAGGCCTCACTGCCTCCTACAGAGCACCAATATCAGTGCCCCAGAAGAGCAGATCCATTTTGAAGTCTCAGCAATCTGATTTCAGAGTGCCACAGTACCAGTACAGGTCTATAATGATGAGGTTTCTTCACTGCTCCAGGAGAGGGCACATTATTGAGAGAAGAGTTAGCTAGCTGCCTCCTGGGCATTTTACCACTAGTTGATTATAAGACATATGTCTGGAACGAAACACCATGATTCAGGGGAACTATTTCTCACCCTCTGGGAATGCTAGAGGTAGCATTTGCTCTAAAGAGTGTTGGAAAGACCAGTTATTTGCCGAATCCCCAACATCATGTTTAGGGTGCAAAGGAGAAATAAGAGAAAGAGGAGGGGTAGAAGAAGTGCCAACTGTAAAAATCTGGTCTCTTCCCATTAAATTTGATAGTAATTATATATACTTTTTGGAATATTTTACTTTTTAAAACAGATTTATTGAAATAGAATTTATAATGCCATACAATTCACCCAAAGCATACAATTCAATGGTTTTTAGTATAGTCACAGATGTGTGCAACCATCACCACAATAAATTGCAGGACATTTTCACCACCTCAAGAAGGAACCCTGTATCCTTATCACCCCAAACCTTTGTCATGCCTCCCCAGCCCTAAGCAATGACTCATCTATTTTCTATCTCTATATATTTCCCTATTCTGGACTTTCATGAGTAAAGTCAGATAGTATGTGGTCTTTTGTGACTGGCTTCTTTCACCTAGCGTATTTTCAAGGTTCGTCCATGTTGTATCATGTGTCAGTATTTTATTCCTTTTTAAGGCCAAGTAACATTTCATTGTATGGATATACCACAATTTGTTTATCCATTTATCCACTGATAGACATCTGGGTTGTTTCCAACTTTTGTCTCTCATGAATAAAGCTGCTATAAACATTCATGTATAAGTTTCTGTGTGGTCATATATTCTCATTTTTCCTGGGAATATACCTAGGAGTGGAATGGCTGGGTCATATGATAACTCCACGTTTAATCATTTGAGGAAGTACCAGAATGTTTCTCAAATCACCTAGATTAGTTTACATTCCCGCCAGCTGCATATGAGGGTTCCAATTTTTCCACATCCTTGTCAACACTTGTTGTTATCAAACTTTTTGATTCTAGCCATCCTAGTGAGTATAAAGTGGTATCTCATTGTGGTTTTGATTTGCATTTCCTGATAATTAATGATGTCAAGCATTTTTTTAATGTGCTTGTCGGCCATTTGTATATCTTTTTTCGAGAAATGTCTATTCAAATCCTTTGCCTGTTTTTGAATTGTTTTGTCTTTTTATTATTGGGTTGTAAGAGCTCTTTATATATCCTAGCACAAGTCCCTTATCAAATATATTTCTTGCAAATATTTCCTCATATTCTGTACGTTGTCTTTTGAATTTCTTGATGGTGCCCCTTGAAGTCCAAAAGTTACTCATTTTGATGAAGTACAATTTGTCTAGTTCTTTTGTTGCTAGTGCTTTCAGTTTCCTATTTAAGAACATTCTCCCAAATCCAAGATATGAAGATTTATCCATATGTTTTCTAAAGGTTTTCTAGTTTTTACTTTTAGTTTTAACTTTTTGATCCATATAGAGTAGGATTTTAAATATGGGGTGAGGTGATGGTCCAAATTCATTCTTTTCTGTGTGGCTATCCAGTTGTCCCAGAACCATCTGAATGTATTGATAGTATAGTAGTTCTATTTGGACTATCAATTCTATTCCATTGCTCTAGATATCTATCCTTGTGTTAGTACCACACTATTTGATTACAATTGTAACCAAAACTTCCAACCATATTTTTATTTTTAAAGACTATTTAGGCTATTCTGGGTTCCTTAAAATTTCATATAAATTTTAGAATGACATTGTCAATGTACAAAGAAGTCATCTAAGACTCTGATAGGGATTGTAGATAAGTTTGAGGAGTATTACCATCGTAAGAGTCCTGAATCTTTCCGATCCATAAACATGGGCTGTCTGCCCCCTAATTTAGATCTTCTTTCATTTCTTTCAACATTTTATAACTTTCAGAATATAAATTTTGCATATCACTTATTAAATTTATTCCTAAATATTTTATTCTTTTTGATGCTATTGTGAATAAAATTTTCATTTCATTTTTAGAATGCTCATTGCAGGTATATAGAAATATAATTAATTTTTGTTATTGATCTTGTATACTCTGAATTTGCTAATTTATTAGTTTTAATCATTTTTAGTGGATTTCTTAGAATTTTCTATATACAAGACATGTCTTCTGCAAATAGACAGTTTTATTTCTTCTTTTCCAATGTGTATGTCTTTTTTTCCTTGCCTAATTGTTCTGACTAGAAGTTCTAGTACAATCTTGAATGGAAGTTGTGATAGCAGACATCATTGTCTTATCCCCATTTTAGAGAAAAGCATTCAGTCTTTGATTATTAAGTGTGGTTTTACCTGTGGGTTTTTTTGTACATGCCCTTTATCAGGTTGAAAATGTTGGTAATTATATTTTTGAGATTTGAGAATTAGCCTTAGAATTGTTTCTCAGAAATAAATTGTCTACATTGGCAGACAAAGACTGTGTTGATGTGGTTCAGGAAAAAGATAAAGAGGATAAAGAAGATCTGAACGGAGGATGTAGCTATGGAGAAAAGCTAAGATACGGGTTCAAGAAGTGTTAAAACAATAGAGTTTGCAGGACACGATAACTGACTGAATGTCAGCAGCAAAGTGTAAGCAGCAATTAGGACTTCGAGGTTTTAACTTGTAAGATTGAATCTTAATCAACCAAGATTGAATCTACTGGGTGAAGAACAGTTTTTTTGGAGGAAAGTTAAGTATAGTTTTGAATATGTTTTATGTGCTTATAACATATAGATACACTGAAGATTCCTAGTACAACATTGTATTGGTTGAATTTTCAGGAGAATACAGTGGATTAGAGATATAGATATCACATGAGTTTTGTAGTAAAAGCCAGAAACTAGTTGAAACTAGTCAGTTGAAACTAGTCAGTGACAGAGGAAAAAATGAAAAGGAAAGATGGTCATTTTTCTTCTGCTACCCTAGAAATAATTCCTATTATTCCCTCTAACGAAATTTCCTCCAAATCACTGGCCTGTTCGAATACAATGAATTGGTATAACTACACTGGAATTTATGAGTCCTAATGCATGCTGAGACTAAAGACAGTAAAAATGGTTTCACAAAGTAGTTTTTGAAATAAATAATTTTCATTTATATAACTATATTCAATAAAGATATCACATAGTCCAATTATCAAAAAAGATACACAATAAACCAGTGATTACATAATAGTCACTTGTAAAAACTATGCACATCAATTTGTCATTTCTAAAAGATTATAAAATATGAAAAAATGTACATACCTATTTAGCATTATCTTTTATGCATATTTAAAAAATAAATTTTATAAGTAAAATATGAACAATGGTGATTCCCTCCATCCCACACCATAAACTCTTTTATTTTGTATTTATTTATTTATTTATTTGGTTCTGTTTCTCTAGAGAAAAGTAGAATTTTATTACCTTCCTTTTTCTTCTTCTTTTTTTTTTTGTAGAGATGAAGTCTCACTGTGTTGCCTAGGCTGGTCTTGAACTCTTGGCCTCAAGCGATCCTCGTGTCTCAGCCTCCTGGTGCTGGGATTACAGACATGAGCCACCATGCCCAGACTGTACCATGAGCTCTTGTAGAAGTATAGTGTTCTTAAAAACTTGTCTTGGAAACACTGTTCTGCACCAAGTATTTTCTCATGCTTTATCAATTTTATGAGATTAGATGGTACTCACAAAATTTCATGAAGAGAAATTAGTTGTCAGTTTCTCTTCCCAGTATCCTACACTCTCAATCTTCAGCCCCAGACTCATAATCATGAAGCTTATGATTATTTGCTCTTAGATTATCTCTTTGTTTCTATAACCTCTTTTGTTTGCTTAAATTATCATTTATTTCAGATGTTAAGCTATAATGTTATAACTTGTGTATCATAACATTAGAAGTGGATGCTCACAGTGTGTTATTTGATATTGGTAAGAATAATGCACATTGTGAAAAAAAAAAAGCTGACCAATTTTTCCTTATTAAGATCGGTTTACCTTGTACTCTTTATTGTAGCCACCAGAACTTACTTTTGACTAGATGGCTGCCTACAGCATTTAGCTGCTCTTTTTTTTATTTTATTAATAGAACTATATTTTTAAAGAATATTTTCATCAAAGTGATACCTACACATAGTTTAAAATATCAGATAAAAAGCCTTCCACACAATGTGGATCAGTAAGTTCAGGCTTTGATATCTCCTCCCTGCTTCAAACTCAGGATAGATGAAATATAAAGAAAAAACAAAAATTCACATTTGGGGATAAAGACCAAGAGAAATGTCTCTGTGGCCCAGAAACAGAACAAAAATGTAAAGAAGAGAACAGGGTTGAAGCTATGAATATGCTTGTTTTATGTCCAAGGACAGGCAGCAGGAGCCAAGAACTCAGAGTTGTAAGGACAAAGTATTTTTTTTTTGTACAATTTTGACATACAATGAATTTTCCAGGAACTGTAAATGCTATTACCTCAAAGGGATACTTTACTTTGTTTTATGTGAAACTTAACCCAGAGTGGTTTACCACTAGAAAATCATGCCACTAACACTAATGGCACTGGGGTAGCCAAACTAAAAATACACACAGACACATTAGTTTGCGTTTGTGGAAGAAGTGTTCACAATTATTCTATACATATGTCAAATTTCAACAATGTTATGATTCACATTTTCCCACTTGTATCTCTGAAATTCAAAGATGTGTGTCAATGTAATTGCAGCACCACACTTGGTGGTATGTAAAAAAACAGTACATATTAAATGAAGTCTGAGGGTCAATACAATCCAATATATAAATATACTCATTTCAAATTATCTTGCGGTGTAGTCATTTCTATCTATTTACATATTTAAGTACATATTTTATTATATTTAATAGTTTCCTTAATTTTTCTCTTCTATGTTATGCTGGGGTTCCATTAATTTTTGAAATTACATGTGGACATAGATTAATATGGCTATGAATTTCATTTCAATATAATAAGGGGAGAATTATGAAACATTTATTATGAAAAGTAGGCATTAAATTGATAGGGTTGAGAAACACCACTCTGCAATATGACTGCTTTCCTGTTCTCCTTACACTAATTTATAGCTATTATATAATAAATATGTAAGATTAAATTGTGGGGGGAAAAGCTATTTAATACTCATATAATTCAATCTTCAAAACAAAATAAATAAATAAAAGCCCCAAAAGAGCAACAAATCTTCCCTCCAACTCCCTACATTCAGGAAGATGAAATGTACACGATATTAACTGACTTCAACTAGAAAACTAGAAGTATTCTGAAAGGTAAATGTTAACACAATATGCACCACTGTATAGCCACAAAGACGATAGAATGGTGACTCTCATCAATGTAAATAAAACGTGAACAAATAAATGCATCATAAGCTCATAAAGTCAAATTCTCTTTAATTGAATGGGTATATGCCAGGCTATGCTGGTAATTCTGAACTACTCCATCTCCTACATTTCTAATCTTCCTGCACAATGCTAACATGATCTTCCTAAAATATTCATAATATTCTCTTGCTTAAAAACATTCAATGGGAAACTTTAAGTTTCTAGTCTGGCATGTAAGGAGCTTAGAAGTCACAACTCCATCCCAACAAGAAGTAAAAAGTTAAACAAACTAAAAAACCAGTAACTCTTCTCAGATCTGTAAGAGAAGTAAGGTCCCAGGGCAAATTGATGCTCCTAAAATTGGGGAGACAGGCAGGTAGATACAGAGTCACAAGTTATCAGAATAGAAATCCCTGGGCAGAAATCTCCATGGAAATTAGTGCCAGGGTAGAAAAATCTGAACTGTAATTAACCAATTGCTGGAGGCTCACTGTGGACAACTCTTGAGTTAAGAAGTCCAGGGAACTCAGTCATGGGGGAACCATGTATTTTTTACCTCTAGTAGCTCTTCCAGGTCCTCACAGTGAATACCAGAGAAAAACCCCCTCATGTCTCTGGGAGGGGTTGGAGGGAAGGAACCACTTTGAAAGACACCGGAGTATTCTGTTCTTAACAACATCTGCCTTTGGGCAGTTTCTTCCTGAAGCTCACTGGGTTGACTTGTGCCCCTCTAGGGTGTACCTATTCCCCTACTTTGAAGACCACTGCTCTGTGAATTGGGGAACCATTGAAAGTTTGCTTTTTTTAGATTCGTTTTACTTTATTGAATTTTATTTGAATTACAAAAGCATTAGCTGTTTTAAACTTTCAAATAGACAAAGTAAAAACAAAATGAGGTAACAAAACCTCCGTTTTTACCTTAACCTTTTTAATCTCCATCACCATCACCTTCAAGGTAAGTAATGTTACTGTATCTTGATGCAAATTCTTTGGGAGCTGCTTCCACTATTATACAGACATACGAATGTATGTACACATTCTCACATATAATCCTTCATACCAAACATTACTCTGCAACTTTCATTTTTCATATAACATATATCTTCAGCTTTCCTCTTATCCCAAGTGTAAAGACCTAACTGGTTCTTATGAATAGTTGCTTAATATTAAATGGTTGGCATGCCCCACATTTTATTCAACTACTCCCCAAACAGTGGACCTTCTCACTTTATACATGTAGAAATTGAGGATCAGGAAAATAAAGGCCATGACCTAAAGTGAGGAATGTTTCCTGGTCTCAGGATCTCCTGCTTTTTTACAGCCCTTCCCCACCCCACATGAACTCAGGCGTAGTAAAATTATCCCGAGTGCCACACTGAATATAATTGTCACATCATTAGATAAAAGTTTGCTTTTAGTTAAGCAGGACTTTGGAGTCAGACTGTCCAGGTTCAAATCCCAGCACCACCATTACCATCTGTGAGATGTTGGGCAGATTCCTCAATCTTTCTATTAATATATACCTCAGTTTCCTCATCTATAAAATGGGGATGATACTGGTACTTTACCTATTTCATAGAGTTGTTAGGGCTAAAAGAATTAATTCACAGAGTATACTTTACTATAACTCTTATCATTGGCCTTGATGTTATATAACTGTATAGATATTTATTAGTTGACAGAGTTTTTTTGGCATTTTGGAGCCAATAATTTATTCTTTTTATTTTGTTTCTGAGATTTTGAAGACATCTTATAAGCTTTCAAAAATTTCTAGCCCTAGGCATTTAAGAGGCCCCCAGCCCAATATCCCACGCGGTCTGACACCGGTGTAAGCACAGCTAAAATCTGTAGCCTCAGTGGGATGGGGACAGGGAATTGTGAGAATATGAAGGGCAATGACAGAACTAAACAAATACACACTACTTTTTGCTTTTGATTAGTAAATATACTATATTTTTTCAGAGCAGCTGTGGGCTCACAGCTAAATTAAATGGAAAGTAGATATACCCCACCCCATATATGCACAATTCTCTGCCCTTCACTCTAGCCATCCTGCACCGCAGTGGTGTGTTTGTTACAATTTGTGAACCTGCTTTGACGTATTATCACCCTATGTCTGTACTTGACACTGAAGTTCACTTTTGGTGTTTTGCATTATATTGGTTTTGACAAATGTATAATAACATGTACCATTGTAGTATCATACAGAATAGTTTCACTGCTCTAAAATTCCTCTGTGCTCTACCTATTTGTCCCTCCCCTATAACCCGGCCAACCTCTAATCTTCTTACTGTCTCCATAGTTTTGTCTTTTCCAGAGAATGTCATATATTTGGAATCATACAAAGGTAGCCTTTCGGACTTGCCACTTTCACTCAGTGACAGGCATTTAGGTTTCCTCCATGTTTTTTCATGGCTTGATAGCTCATTTCTTTAGCGCTAAATAATATCTTATTGTCTAGATGTACTACAGTTTATCCATTCCCCTATTGAAGGTCATCTTGGTTGCTTCCAAGTTTTGGCAATTATGAATAAAACTGCTGTAAATATCTATATGCAGGTTTCTGTGTAGACATAAGTTTTCATTAAGGTAAAGCTGGCCTTAGAACGAGTTAGGAAATAGTCCCTTTGCTTCTATCCTCTGAAAGAGATTATGGAGGATTGTTATAATTTCTCCTTTAAGTGTTTGGTGGAATTCACCAGTGAGCCCACCTGGGCCTTGTGTTTTCTGTTTTGGAAGGTCATTAATTATTGATTCAATTTCTTTAATAGATATAGACCTAGTCAAATTGTCTATTATTGTGTGAGTTTTGTCAGATTCTGAGTTTAAAGGAATTAATCTATTTCATCTAGGTTAGCGCATTTGTGGGCATAGAGTTGTTCATTATATTCCCTTTTTATCCTTTTAATGATCATGGAATCTGTAATGATGTTCCCTCTTTCACTTCTGATATTAGTAATTTGTGTCATCTCTCTTTTTTTTTTTAGCCTGGCTAGAGGCTTATTGATTTTTTTGATCTTTTCAAAGAACCAGTATCTCTCAGTCCATTTTGTGTTGCTATTACAAAGTACCTTAGGCAAGGTAATTTATAAAGAGTTCTGCAGGCTGGAAAGTTCAAGAAGCATAGTGCTGGCATCTGCTCAGCTTCTGATGAGGGCTTTTTGTGCTGCATCACAACATGGGAAAAGGTCAAAGGGAAAGGGGACATGTGTTGAGAAACAAAACCCAAGGGGTATTCTAGCTTCTTTTTTCTTCAGAGAGAGAGAGAGAAAGAGAAAGACTCTCCTTCTGTTGCCTAGGCTAGAGTGCGGTGGTGTCATCATAGCTCACAGCAACCTCAAATTCCTGGGCTCAAGCAATCCTCCCACCTCAGCCTTCTGAATAGCTCAGACTGCATGCACGGACCACCAAACCTGGCTGATTTTCCTGTTTTTTGTAGAGATGGGATCTCTCATTTCTCCTTTTCCAAACAAAAGAATAAACACAAACTTTTTAATCTCCCTTTTGATCATATATAATTTAAAAAGAGGCATTTCCCAAGAGGCACTTAACTTTAGCTTATGATGACAAAACAGGAAGTTGATGGCCAAGAACATGTATGCTTATCTGTGTTCATGAACACACATTCATGAACACGCACACACATACACAGAGTTAACTTTTGACTTTGTAAATCACCTTTTTATATTTTATTTTTACTTGCTTGCTGTTCATTCATTCATTTATTTATTTAAGACAGGTCTTGCTCTGTCAACCTGACTAGAGAGTGCAGGAGCGTCATCAGAGCTCACAGCAACCTCAAACTCCTGGGCTCAAGTGATTCTCCCGCATCAGCTTCCTGAGTAGCTGGGACTACAGGTATGCGCCACCACACCCAGCTACCCTTTCTATTTTCAGTAGAGACAGGGTTTCACTGTTCTTTAATTCCTGACTTCAAGCAATCTTACCACCTGGCCTCCCAAAGTGCTAGGATTATAGGAATGAGCCACCAAGCCTGGACCTGACTTTTTAAAGTTAGGTTTTCTTGTGCCCCTTTTTAGCAATCCCTTCTCCTATCCTCATCTCCTAGCAACCATTGATCTCTTTTCTGCCCTAGTAATCTGGCATATTTCAGAATGTTATATAATATAATCATTCAGTAGGTAGCCTTTTAGATCTTATTTCTTTCAGTTAGCATAATGCATTTGAAATTCATCTGTGCTGTTGGGTGTATTAGTAGTCTATTACTTTTTATTGCTGAGTAACACATTTTATTGTATAAATATATCACAATGTGGGCATTCAGGTTACAACATTTGAGTTGTTTCCAGTTTTAGGTGATTATAAATAAAGCTACTATAAACATTTGCATACAGGTTTTTGAGTGAACATGTTTTCATTTATCTTGACCAAATACCCAAGAGTAGGATTTCTAGGTTGTTTGGTCAGTGTATATTTAATTTTTTAAGAAATTGCTATATTGTTTTCCAAAGTGGCTGAACATTTTGTATTCCCACCAGCAATGTATGAAAGTACCAATTGTTTTACATCCTTGACATTTGATATCATCATTTTAAAAAATCTTACTCAATATAATGCATGTGTAGTGGTATCTCACTGTGGTTTTAACTTGCATTTCTCTAATGACTAAAGATGTTGATTATCTTTTCATGTGCTTATTTGACTTTTGTATGTCTTCTTAGGGCAAGTGTCTTTCTAAATCTTTTAATCATTTTAAAATTAATTATTATGTTTTCCTCCTGAGTTCTGAGAGTTTTTAATATATTCTTTTATTAATTCCTTTTGTATACTCATAAATTTTTATTTATACATATTTATGTATAAATTTATATATTTGTGCATTTACAAATATATTAATATATAAAGGAATTTATATATTCCTTTATCAAATATGTCCTTTACAAATTTTTGTCCTAGTTTATGGCTTATCTTTTCATTCTCTTAACAATGTCTGGGAGAGACATTTTACGTTTTGATGAAATGAAATTCATCACTTTTGTCTTTTATGGTTCATGCATTTTTCCTCCCCAAAAAATCCTTGCGTAGCCCAAGGCCCCAAAGATTTTCTCCTGTATAGTTTTATACTTTACATTTAAGTGTATAATCCTTTTATAGTTAGATTTTTTTGTATGGTATGAGATATGGGTTGAGGTTCTTCTTCTTCTTACAAATCGATGTCCAATTGTTCCAGGAGTATGTGTTGAAAAGGCTAGCTTTTCTCCATAGAGTTGCCTTGCATCTTTGTCAAAAATAAATTGACACTATATATATATGCTTATTTCTAGATTCTCTATCCTATTCCACTGATTTATGTGTGTCTCCTTTCTTGATGACTATAAACAAAAAATGTGAATCTTCCAAGTTTTTTCTTCTTTTTCAAAGTCGCTTTGCCTATCCTTTGCCTTTGCATATAAATTTTAGATTTAAAATGTCAATTTCTACAAAATTCCGACTGGGATTTTGATTGTTATTGAATTGATTCTATAGAACAATTTGGGGACATGGTATACCACTCCATTCACTTAGGTCTTCTTTCATTTTTTTCATTAGTGTTTTGCATTTTAAGTTAAACTATGTTAAGAAATAGTCAAACTGTTTTCCAAAATGCCTGTGACATATTGTTTTGCCACAAAGAAACAGTTTGACACATGACAGAAGCAGGGAAAATTCAGAATGCTCTATTCTTACATTAAATAACGGTATCCCACAAATGTAACAGAATATGTAGTTCTGGTGGTATCTCTCAAGAAGCGTATTATAGACTAGAGAAGATTTAGAAAGGGGAACCAACCTGACTGTGAACATACCAGAGGGTGGAAGTGGAGTGCAGAAGTTACAGGAGGATAGACTGAAAAATTGAAATTATTCAGAGTGAAATGACAACGACTGAGATTACAAACAGAACTGATAGAGAATACCAACCCAGATAACTAGA
The DNA here is from genome assembly GCA_963575035.1 of Avahi laniger. Classification (NCBI taxonomy): domain Eukaryota; kingdom Metazoa; phylum Chordata; class Mammalia; order Primates; family Indriidae; genus Avahi; species Avahi laniger. The sequence continues at coordinate 44,080 of CAUYSK010037389.1, forward strand.
ACCCAAATGTGTTCACTGGATACTGAAATATAAAATTGCTCTGAAACTGGAGTAAGGTATCATCATGAAAAGAGTAGCATGTAAGTTACAAAGTAATTGAAGATGGTCCCATTTGTCAAAGGTGGGACAATTTGATCATCAATAAGGATAATAAATAAATAGGATTAAAAAAAAACAGTGAAAAATAAAAACCCTCAAATACTCAACAGACAAGGATTAGGCGGGAACATCCTCAACTCAGTAAAAATCATCTATAAAAAAAGTAAGACTTGTACACTGAAAACTACACAACACTGTAGAAAGAAATTAGAAAAATTAAATAAATGGAAAGACATTCCTGTTCATGAATTAGAACACTTAATATATTAACATGCCAAACTTCCCAAACGAATCTACAGATTCAATGCAATCCCTATCAAAATTCTAGCTGACTTCTTTGCAGAAAGTAACAAGCTTAAACTAACATTTATAAGAAAATGCAAAAGACTCAGAATAGCCAAAACAATCTTGAGAAACAACAAAGTTGCAGAACTTACACTTGATGATTTCAAAAATAAAAACTCTTATTGGACACCACTGGAGGATACTAGCAAAATGACTTATTATGTTGAAAACTGGTAAATAAAAAAGAAAACATTTACCCTGCCTTTCCTGAACAAACTGAACTACTGAGTGCCCAAATAGTAGATATGGGGAAGTTTTCCTTTCTAGAGGTATATCCACCATTAAATGAAGACAGTGTTAGAATATAACCATTCTACAATGTCTAATGATTTAATAGATCATGTATTGAACATTGAAAGCTGCTAACATCATAAAAAGAGAGGCTTTAGATATAATGGGTCTCCTGTTAGAAGAACACATCACTACAAAGTAGAATTGTCAAAAAAATGGAAGTTTCTAGATCTAAATACCAATATAGAAATACAGACAGAAGAACACGTTAAATAACATCATGGGGATGCAAGCAACAAAATCTGATTACACAAACAATTTAGTTTCTTCAACAGATTAAAAATAAATAAATCAAGGAAACAAGAGAAAGCTAGAGATTAGGTAACTTAAGAGACAACTATCATTTGTAATGTGTGAGCCTTATCTGGGTACTGATTCAAAAAAACTATAAGGGGGAAACTAAAAAACCCCTACAACACTGTAAAATTATGATATTCAGAAGACAACAGAAAATGTGAACATTTCCTGGATTTTTGATCACATTAAGGGATTACTAATTTTAATTTTTAAGGTAAGATAATGTATTATAATTTATTGTTTTTAAGAAGAATTCTTCCTTACTTTTTAGAGACGTGTTGAAATATTTTATGGATAAAATACAATGTTTAGGATTTCCTTCAAAATAACACAGGGAAGGGGAGACAGATGGGAATATAGCTAAAACAAAATTGGCATGAGTTGATAACTGTTGAAACTGGGTGATGAGTACATGGGGGTTCATTATATTATAGCATCTACTTTTTTATATTGAATTTTCTACATAATAAAATATTTAAAATACCAAGGAATAAACTAAGAAAAAAAAGTCATGGAATCCAGGGATCCATGAAAGAGGAATAGCACAAGAAAATTTAGGATGACAGCTTTGTACCAGGCCTATGGAAAAACCAGTCTTGATTGGAGCATAACATAAGACTGTGGGAAGGAGGCCCTAGGAAAAAGAAAAAAGGACTATTTTTTGTGCTTGTAAGATCTGTTGGAAGTTGACAGATCTATTGGAATCTTTCAGGAAAGAAACACGGCAATATAGAAAACAGCTATATAGAAAACCAAATAGATGGGAAACAAGGAAATAATTAATTATAAGGTAAACAAAAGTTGACCAAGAAAGGAACAACTACTTGATTTATTAGAGAACATTGTTAATTTAGTTGGTCCATTTATTTATTTATTTAGCCAATAATATAAAAATGTACACTGAATTACCAAATTATTCAAATATTGGAAAGAGAATGGAAGAAAAGTGGTGGCAAAGGATGTTTAAATTCTTATTCTTTTCACTTTTTAGTTATGTAACTTGACAAGTTACTTAACCTTTCCACCCTCAGTTTTCTCATCTATAAAATGGACATACTATCATCTACCTTGTAGGATTATTGAAAGAATTAAAGGTAATACATCTAAACTAGGTGCAGTGGCTCACGCCTGTAATCCAGCACTCTGGGAGGCCGAGATGGAAAGATCACTTGAGGTCAGAAGTTCGAGACCAGCCTCTGCAAGAGCGAGACCCCATCTCTACTAAAAATAGAAAAAATTAGCCAGGCATGGTGGCACGTGCCTCTAGTCCCACCTACTTGGGAGGCTGAGGCAGGAGGATTACTTGAGCCCAGGAGTTTGAGGCTGCAATGAGTTATGATCATGCCACTGCACTCTAGCTGGAGCAACAGAGTAAGACTCTGTCTCAAAAAAAGAAAAAAAAAAAAGATAATACATCTAAAACACATGGTATAGTCTCTTATACACAAAGTATATAATTGTAGCCAATAAAAGTTATATATTTTAGTTATTCATATAGAAAAATGTCCTAAAAATAGTATTAAATGAAAAAATCATATTATAAAAAAGTATGTACAATATGGCCCTGTTTATATAAAATTACTTATCCATCCATCCATCCTTATGTACTTAAGCAGAGAAGCTATCTAGAGGGAAACTTACCAAAACACAACAGTAATGGTTATCTCTGGACAGAGAGATTTCAACTGCCTTTTACATATTTTTTAAACGTTTTCTCTTTGTTGTTTGTTAAAATAAGTATGAATCACTTTTCCAAAAGCAATAAGCTATTATACCTTTAATTAGTAAGGAAATAAAGGAAATAGAACAACTTGTAAAGAAATGTTAAAGCATTTATTGGTATTTATTGATAAGTAAAAATGAGCAGTTGACAGCGTTACATGTGAGCAAGATTAAAACTATGGAAAAACTATCAGATACATGGACAAGAATAGAAATAAAGAAAATTGAAAACAATTTGTTGGTATAGTAGGATTATGGTATTTTCCCTTTCCATTTTTATTGTTATCGTGATACATATATAAGTATGCATATTTTAAAAGTTCTTACTCATATTAAGCTAAAATCTATCTCCCTATTAAGTTCCACTCCTTGATACTAGTTTTGTTCTCTGAGTCCACAAAGACAAAAGTCTAATTCCTTTAAGACATGACAGATCTTTAAATATTTAAAAACTTGTTCTCCTGAGGGCTTCTCTTTTTCAAATTCCTACAGGCTTCATAAGATCAAGCACTATGTCTTACTCATCTTACACAGCTCTGAAATAATGTCTTAAATATAGTAGGCAATCAATAATATCAGGCATTTGTAGAGCTGAATATGAGATTCCTCTCATTAGTCTGGTCACCTTTTCCCAGATATGTTTTCATTTGCTAAAATGCTTCTTAAAATACAACTTCTAGTTCCCTCTCAGTTCCTTATACTGCTTGTCTCCAATGACCTTCTAAAATCTACTTCAAGCATTCCTGTGGCTAAAATCCAGTCCTCAAAACAGGTCTACCTAGTAAATTCAGACATTCCACTCTCTACTTACCGCATCCTTCCAGGCTGCTTGTTCATTTACACCCACTTTGTCTTTGCTATCTCGTCAGTATATTTCAGTCAACTGACTGCTCTATTTTCTCCATATCCATCATAGCCTTCCTGTCTTCACATCCTTCCTCACCCCTTTTAATTTCTGAGTTCATACATTAGCTTTGTTCTTATTAATACAGCCTAAATTCCCTTGTCCCATAGTCCCTGCATCATAAACTGGTGGAAAATCCAATCTTGAATGGCTCTAACTGTAAGCCTTTTTCAGGCCTTTTTCCTGGCTGTTGGGTGTGGCTGGGTAAATAACACCTTAGAGAATGGTTCCGCTACAAATCTAGAGTCGCTGATCTCAAGTGGTTGCTCAGTGCTGCTAACAATCCTACCACACTAGTTTCGTTATCTCATTCCCATTTGGCAAAATTTCAAACCATGTCAACTTTCATCAAACTTTTAACCCTCTACCTTTCCATTTCTCCGAATATACAATTGTTCTTCCCATTTCACAGTGAAAATATGAGTTGTAAATTGCAAACTCCCTCAACTTCCTGCCACCTTGGAAACTATGCTATATTCCCAGTAATATAATGCCATGGAACCATAAAAAAGGAGTTATTTATGTACACAAAAAGAGAACAAAAGAGGAAAGTACAAAACAATGTTTATACTTATATCACCATCTTAGTAAAACATATGAATTGGATTGAATACGTACATAGTCTCTGAGGAAAGATATTAACAACTATATATAGTTGCGTGTAGGGAAGGGAACTTAGGTGAAAGGGATTTTTCGGTGTATACACTCTTTGATAGAATTTTTTAGAATTTTGAACCATGTGAAAACATTGTCATAAAAATAAACAAAAATTATAAATCTAACCAGGAATGCCTTATGCTTTAAAACCCTATATTGTAGGGGCTGGGGGAGGGAAAAATGGGGAGTATTGTTTAACGAGTACAGAGTTTCAGTTTGGGATAATGAAAAAGTTCTAGTGGTGAAAAGGGGTGATGGTTGCACAACAAGGAGAATATACTGAAAGTCACTGAACTGTACACATAAAAATGGTTAAATGGTAAGTTTTGTTATGTATATTTTACTGCAATAAAAAACCCCATAATACTGATAAGTAAAAAAACATGCTACAATGCCTTTTGACTGCCATTATGATGAAGAACAAGACTGTGTATAATATGACCTCTACTGAATTCCATCATTGTCTTGAGACTTTCTTGCCTTAGCTCTAGAATATTCAGCAAACCAGACTTGTTTTAATTACTCAAAGGCATAACACTCTCTCTTGCTCAGCACCTTAGCACAAAAAATTTTCTCTTCCTAGAATGCAAATGAACATCACTTACTCATAGGATACCTCTTCTGGCCTCTGCGACTTGATTAGTTTGCTCTGCCTCACTCTGCTGTGGCATTCTTTACTTACCTTTCATGATATTCATCACAACTGTAACTACCTGGTTACTGTTTGAGTTGAAAACCCAGTGAAAGCTGGACCATGTGGGTCTTATTCCTTAATGCATATCTAATGGTTAGCACATGTACAGCATATAATAGGCACCCCAAAATATTTTTGGAATAAATGGATTAATTCAAACTCAAACCATAGTCTACATTTAATCTAATCAATGAGTGGAGTAGAACCATCCTTTACTCCAATTTAGCCTATGGTTATTCAAAACCAGAAGTCTTTTTTTACTAAACTACTGATAATACCTGAGGGTTTCTCAAATCCCTTCCACACAAGCTGACTTTCTATGTATAAATGGAGAATATATACTATCAATTTTTATCTAATTATTTTTAAACTTATCTCTGCCATCCAGTATAGTAACTGTTTTTCTCAGATTTTACTCATTTGCAAATGGAATAGACATGACCCATATGTAGGCATGGGGGAGAACATTAAATGCAACGGTGAAGACAAAATACAGTACAATTCCACAAGAAATGCTTCTTGAAGCTGACAATGACCCATTAATTAACATTCTTTGGGAATGTTTAAACACCTTTAATGTGTATTATCAGCCAGCATTTTCCTCCTCATGAAAATTTAGACAACTAATTCTCCTAAGAGGTAGAACTGGCACAAAGTATCAATGACAAAGAAAGTTTAGAAAATTTTATAAATTACTATTAAGATATTCTAGAATGTTCTTAACCTTTAAGCCTAACATTAGGGAGAACAAATATGTCTTCTCACAGCATATTTTTTGAAGGTAGCTGCTAATGGCTTGGTTGGTGATATGGTTTGGATATTTGTCCCCTCCAAATCTCATGTAAAGTTTGATTGCCAGTGTTGGAAGTAGGGTCTGGGGGATGGTGTTTGGGTCATGAGGGTAGATCCCTGGTGATGGGCTTAGTGCCATTCTCCTGGTAATGGGTGAGATCTCACTCTATTAGTTTATAGGAGAGCTGGTTGTTTAAAAGAGTATGGCACCCTTCCTCTCTTTTGCTCCCTCTCTAGCCATGTGACATGCCTGTTCCTCCTTTGCCTTCCACCATGAGTGGAAGCTTCCTGAGGTTCTCGCTAAAAGCAGATGTTGGCAGCATGCTTCTTGTATGGCCTGCAGAACTGTGAGCCAAAGAAAGCTATTTTCTTTATAAATTACCCAGCCTCAGGTATTCCTTTATAGCAACACAAAACAGACTAACACAGCTGGGTTATCTATGTGTCCTCCTTTTCTATGTAAAATAATATTCATTAAATTTGCCATTCCCTAAGTCTTTATTACTTAAATGTAATATCATTTTTACCAAAAATGGTAAAAAGAAAGTCAGATACAGGACAAGCCATTTAACCTTATGACAGAGGGGACTAGGTAATCTTTTAAAGTCTTTTCTAGCTCTAACAATTGATCATTCAATGTGCTCATGGTTGACAAATGAATGGGCTGCCTTCTCCAAATCGTATTTATAGCTTCCTCTAAATATAAGCCAGTGAAGTAAATGATGTAAGTAATTTTGAATAAAAAATGTTCAGGTTGAGTAATACTTCTATTGTTCTTCTCAAATCAAACCAGGTAGGTGGTTACCTATACCCAGACTTCTCATCTCTGAAACACATTTACATTAGTACAATTTTGTTTGCCATTAAATTAGTTATTTAATAAACTTATAAAGGCAAAGTTATATTTTTGCTGAAGCTTTACTTAACTTTATTTTGAATACTGTCATGACATTTCCAATATAAAATATGGGTCTAGAACTGAATAACTAACCATAATTTGCATTCTGCAAAATTATAGTGTGAAAATGACACCTTCACAGAATCAAAACATTATGGAAAAAAATATAGCATTCCACAGACTAACTTAAAATGCCAGAAAGTGCCTTAATATGAATCAGAGTCTATGGAATCACAGTGCTTTCAAGGTAAAGAAGAAAAGAAATCACATAAAACTTTTGAAATGGAACCTGAAAAAAATGCCTTTTGAAAAGCCTGAAATGGCTTTCTCTGGAAAACAGAAAATAGAGAACATAATCTCTACAATCATAAAGTATTTCACAAAGGTGGACCTTTCTTTGAAACAAAGTTTGCATTAATTAAGAAAGGGACAGCTATACACTTACATTAAAATAAGACAAGTCCTAATCAGAAAATAAAAAAAGAACTGCATATTGACCACTTAGATTTTTTCAGTCTCCAAAAGGTAAATAAAATAAATCTATTTGCTTTATGTAGGCAAATTTTTGGCAATTATAGTCTATAAGAATTGTGATTAAGGCCAGGTGTGATAGCTCAGACCTGTAATCCCAACACGTTGGGAGGTTGAAGCGGAAAGATTACTTGAGGCCAGGAGTTCAAGACCAGCCTGGGCAACAAGAGCGAGACCCCTGTCTCTACAAATAAATTAAAAATTAGCTGGGTGTGGTGATGTGCACCTATAGTCCCAGGTTCTTGGGAGGCTGAGGTGAGAGGATTGCTTGAGCCTAGGAGTTCAACATTGTAGTGAGCTATGATCACATTACTGTATTCAAGCCTGGGTAACAGAGCAAAGCCTTATCTCTAAAAATAAAAATAAATAAAGAAAGAAAGAATTGTGATTAAGGGCTTCCCAACAATATCTAGCATCATGTGAAACAGATTTGTGAGAGGAATAAAATGAATTTAGGAATGATGTATCAAGAAACACAATTTTGACTATAAGGAACTGAAATACTGAATCAAGATTGCTTAATAAAAAAGAAATATACTATAATATACAATAATTCAGAGTCCAGGAAGCCTCCTGGATTAGTTGATTTCCAGTTCTTTGCACCTCTTCCCTGTGCCATCAAAGAACTGGCTTCATCTAATTCTGATACCCCACATAGTCAGAAGACAGCTACTAGCAGCAAATTGGATAACATGTTTTTTTTTCACATTCAGCTTAAGAGCAAGCATCTTGTCCTCCAACCTTGATATAAAGCCATTCTCTTCAAATGCTTGGGACATGACCAACTCTAGACAAATAACAGTTGTCAGAAAAATATCACGTGGCTTAGAATGACCAGAATCCACCAGTGAAATGGGTTACAAAGTCAGCTTCCCCCAAGTCACTCACACACACACACACACACACACACACACACACACAAACAGGCACACCCCTAAACTACATCAGGATTTTATCTGAACGGAAGGCAGAAGGTTGGCAACTAAGTGGTCAAAACAGATGCTACTGTTGATTTCTGAGTAGAAGGGGGGAAATTAATTTGGGGTATTGTAGTAACTTTCATTTCCATGCATTGCTAAAAAAAAAAATCACTTGGAAAAATTAATGAGTTTGGCCAAATCAGCATTCAAATGGATTTACAGTTTCATCAAAACTTATTTTGGTTTTGTATATTAATTAAGCCCTTAGTTACCTTGTGATACACCACAAAATTATATTAACTTAAAATTCTTGAGAGAATTTAGCCAAAAGATTTCCATTTTTTTAACATAAAAGTAGCAAGAATAAATG